>JASAMY010000575.1:0-70558 GCA_030248085.1 Paralinhomoeus sp. GSCO2_6
AAAGTTTAATTGAAATACAAGTATTGCACACATGATTACACACCATACATGCACCTTTAATGCAACTGGACAGCATTCAAAATTTGGTTTTGGCGCGAATTTAAAATTGACTTGCCCCCGGGGGCACTATTGGAGGGGGGCTTTTATTGGAGGATTTACGGTATCTTTTGTATTTTTTTAGAGTATGTATGTACAGGTACCGTACATCATAGTAAGCCATCAGCGAAGTGTCCAAAGCTTAAAAATCGGTACATAAAGTAGGTCGAACGCTGTAAAACTGTGCAAGCACGCAAGTAGACGAGTAGGAGTGTTTGTGCGTGCGTGTGTGTGGGTGTGAGGTGAGTGTGTCGGTGAGTGGTGCGTAAGCGGAGTAATGAGCGACCAAGAGATTTGGTTGGCATCCAACAAAGTGAGAAATGGGGGGCACGCATCCAAGAACGCGAAGCAGGTCGACGCGACACTAAGAACGCGACGAGCTAACAATAGCAAAAGCTAGCAGCACCAATTGTTGCTTTCGTGTCCGCTGCATCCAAAACATAACGTAAGCAAAAGCTAAGCATCGTAAGAATAATGTGATGTCAAACAAATCGTTTTGTGGTAAGTCTACCCACTACACAACTCTCATATATGCTGTTCAATGTAAGGTACATTGATTAACAACAAATGTTTTATTATTTATTGTAGGTTGATTCAACAAAATACAGGCTTACGACTCAAAATTACGACTACTACCTTACGATTACGACTACGACTGTATTTTTTAAAAATAAGATACAGGCGGCGGCGTATTTTTTCAAAAAAATACGTGTATTTTTTTGAAAAAATACGTTTGAAGAAATGCGCGCCCAACTCTAACGTACATACACCCATTAATGAATGACATTTCAGCTACTTTGAAATGTTAATCACCTAAGCAACGCAATACAGCTCCAATAATGCACAAGGTAAAGAGAGGTTGAAAGTTCATACGCAGTGTTTCGGCGGTTCTATTGGAGGATTTACGGTAGGTCCATCGAATCCTTGCTTCTGCAGGACCAAAGAATGTTGGCAAAATAGTCAAGACTTATCTAAATGGAGCACCGTATCCCCACCTAAACGTCATCGGCCAAGAAATATTTGCGTTAGGAATACTTCCAATGGACACGGACTTCACGGTGTTTCGAATATTTGGAAACGTTTCAGGTGCAATAAATTTTCTCAAAGAGAATGGCCGTGTTCCAGTTAGGTATTTCTAGTACTAGTTTTAGCTCTAGATTACCTAGTCTGAAATTGTCACGTATGTACATACGTAGGTGCATAGCTCTCTGTCTAAAATTTATAAATGAGGTAAATACCTACCATTTTGATAAAAAGTTGAGAAAAAGCGATGACAACTCTGCGACGACTCACGAGAGTACTTGTCGCATTCAAAAGTTGTTCTAAATCTTGATAGCTACGTATATAATTAGATAACCAACACTCATCCAACGTAGAACGATTCTGCAAAAAAATCTACAACACTGCGCAATTGTAATCTAGGTTTCGACATTGCCTACATCAGAAATGGCCAGGTATACCACACAGAATTCGACGAACGGAGCAAGATCGAAGTTGGAGCCATTCAAAGAATGGGTACCCCTGTTGACACCTCACGTTGATTATTGAACAGGCTGTGTGTGTCTTTCTATTCGCAGGGGCAAATGTCTATGGCATTATTAGAACCGTCATAGATTCGGACTATCTGGACACCTTTGACGTTGACGACGATTCTAAGTGGGTGTTTCTCGACATCGCGGGATTAATTGTGTTCTTCTACTCAAACGTTACCGCGTTGCTGGCCAACGTGCTCTGCGCACTCGTTGTATTCGGAAAAATTGCTCTCGCGGTGTATCGACACGCAAATTCTGGTCTGTTGTCAAAACCGTAAATTCTACAATGGTCCTCCGGGGTGCTAGAACCCTTAGCTACGAGGCACTATTAGAGAGGGGGTACTGTGGTTGCAACCTCAAGGCTAGCAGCAACAAATGTACTTTATTCCTCCTAAATGTAGCCTTATTTTTTCGGTTCCTAGTGTCTCAAACGTCTCTTATTAAATGGATGGAGTAGGG
This sequence comes from Paralinhomoeus sp. GSCO2_6, assembly GCA_030248085.1. Taxonomy (NCBI): domain Eukaryota; kingdom Metazoa; phylum Nematoda; class Chromadorea; order Monhysterida; family Linhomoeidae; genus Paralinhomoeus; species Paralinhomoeus sp. GSCO2_6. Next base: position 2,088 of record JASAMY010000575.1, read on the forward strand.
TATTATTCGCCATATACCAAAAGTACCTACTGTAGGGGGAAGGGGTACTTTTGGAGAATTTTCAATAGTAGCACAACTGCACAATTCAATCCTTAACCCAATTGCTGCGTCTAGAAGAAAGTTATCCACGGCAGAGCGTCTATCCTATAAAAGCTGTTGAAGTCGCGCTACTCGTGAGGATCTTTCTTGGGTGTTTTTTATGCGCCAGGGAATGTAACGGACGAATGAACGTGAATTCAGCTTCATTTTGGTGCGATCACACTCGCTCTCGTTGTTGGATTTGCCATTGTTCAGCTTATTACACTGTTTCAATTAAACTTATTCTGGTATTCTCACAGTTGGACAATTTATTTCGTTTACTTTGGATGGTCCGTCACAGCCGGACTTTTGTTCCATGAGGTGATCGGACGCCATGCGACAAGGGTGAGGCGACCGCCAATTCTCGAACAAACCACGCATGGCTGACATTTAGTGCAGCGCGTAGAATTACGCGTCACAGAAATGATTTAGGTAGAGAGAAACATGTCAACTGAAGATGTCGTTTTCCATTCGGCCTTGTTGATAAATGCGACAATTCTGTTGGTCATGACCATATTCAATCTGTCTTCTGCAGTCTTGTTTTTGCTACTTACGGCGCTTCCGCTTCTAAGAACTGCCGCGATGTCTTTGACTGCTTATGCGACAGGTGGTGCTTACCGACATCCGCAAAGCCCTATAGTTGGCCCCCATTACCCCCCCCCCCCCATATAAGTATACACCCTCCCAAGACCACTTTGAGTTTATTAGCCCCCTTCCTTACACCCTTTTCCTAAATGGACAATCGAAAGGTACATTGTATGTACTCCTGGGCATGCGACTTGTGGTACCTTGCTTCATCTAACCAACCTGTACAGTAGAGTATGTACTTGTGCAGGAAAGACTCCCGGCGTTCAAACACTCTTTATACATCACTCACTGTCCCAAGTTCTAACGTATTTCTTTGGCTGGTCCATGATTGTACTCGTTGTGGACCTTCTTTTGCCAATCTCTGGATTTATTGGCAATTTCATCAACCCAGAATACTTTGCTATGGGGCTTATGGAACTGTTGGCCGTCCAGACGCTGCTGCACTTCGTAATGCATACCGTATCAACGATCGACTGCCACAGACGGGCCCGTGTCTCTATGTATTTCTAGGCCAGTCTGGTCTATGTAACGCGCAACTTCAAGCTCGTACTGGCGACACTCGGTGGCTTGTGTTTGACCGTGTCGGTATTGATCGCTGTCACGAACGTTGGCAATCCTTTTGAGTTCGACCCAGCCTTGCCAAAGATGCGCAGAGTGACCATTGAAGTTAGTTGGTGTCTCTTAATCTGCGCATGCAGGCAGGGACATACATATACCGGTAGATGCACGCATCTGTGTTGCAGCACGCGTTGGCCACTCATCGCTATTCCAACGGTTCGACGAGCAGCGTGCAGGGGCTGCAGCTGTTCGCCAACGACTACAGAGGGGTGGACGACTGGCCGGCGGAGCTGCTCGATGGGGCCCAGCGATTACGCTCCCAACCACCGGCCGACCCCTGTAACACGAGTCCCTTTCCGCCTAGTGTCGCGGAACAGTACAGGTGTGTTACCGGGCAGCTCAAACGTCCCTGCTACTGTAGCATGCTAAAATTCAGAGACGCTCGCTGGATTCCCACACAGGAGCCGCCCTTCAGCAACGGGCCGGCGCATGCCCGACTAATCGACAAGTCGCAGATTTCCGCAGATGAATACAACATTTCGTTTGTTGTAGAAGGTACATACCGTAAGTCCTCCAATAGAAGCCCCCCTACAATAGTGCCCCCGGGGGCAAGTCAATTTTAAATTCGCGCCAAAATCAAATTTTGAATGCCACCCAGTTGCATTAAAAGTGCATGCATGGTGTGTAATCATGTGTGCAATACACGTATTTCAATTAAACTTTTGAATTCTGGCTACATGTACCTGTGTGCATTTTAAGGCATTTTAATGAGAAAATTTTGCTGCAAAATTGCGCAAAAATCTGACGAAATTACCAGTGCCCCCCTCTTGAGAGACATTGAAACAATAGTGCCCCAGGGGCACTATTGGAGGGTTTACGGTACATCAGTCAGTATGCGCCAACTGTGTGTGTAGATACTGCATACCATATGTACATGGGTATCGTGTACGCGTGACGAGGCCGCGTATTGCTCAGGGACTGATGCGACATTTCTTCTTATCCGACCTGTCGACGGCTCCCGGTTCGGCAATTGGAGCGGTCCCGAACAGCTGCTGTCTCCGAGCGGTGTCACAACACTGCAGTTGGTTCATGGCCACAATGTCAGACCGTGGAATTTTTGGGTGACGGTGCAACAGGTTGGATGTAGGGCATTCTTAGGCGTCAGGCCTTTGCCTTGTTCCGCCCTCGCCCTCCGTTCAGATTCCCGACGACAGTTCGCAAGTCGAACAACCAGCAATGCCCCTGACAAAGCACATGAGCGTCGTCGTCAAAGCACGCTTCGAGCACCCGCCAAAGTTCCAGTCGAAACGGCTTCTGGCGATCAAACGACGAATCGAAAAAGAACGCAGCAGCACAAGCTCGGATCGCGATCATTGGAAGTGGTTCATTGCGCCAACTCTCAGGAATATTCACGTTTTGTCACTGTGCTTATAAAGATTCTGTTCGATGGCTGTTTGCCCAGTTGGGCTAAGGCGTTGATTCCAAACGCAAGGTGCGGAGTTCAATCCTCAGCGGGGCAAGACTGTAAAAAAAGACAGTAAAGCCTTTGGACAAGGGACTAACGCAAAAAAGTGTATACTGATCGCAGTTCTCCTTGAGACGATCGCTCTTGTAGAAGGCAGAGGTACTGAGGACCCATTCAGTCGGCCTTTTGCCTGTGACTTCGGTCTCAAGCCCTTAAAAAAAAACTCCTCCATGTATGCATACCGTAAACCCTATAATTAGCCCCCTCCCTCATAAGTAGCCCCCAATGACCTCATTTTGCCAAAATTGGAGCATTGCAATCATCCAAACGTCTGGACATGTAGAACGCCTGATCCGATTGGACTATAATTTTCGGTCAGTGATGTGAGCTTACAAGTGCCTGCCTACCCACAATAGGTACCGTAAACCCTATAATTAGCCCCCCTATAATTAGCTCCCCCCCTATAATAATACACCCTCCCAAGACCACTTTGAGTTAATAAGCCCCCTATAATTACGCCCCCTCCCTAAATGGACCATCGTCTAAAAGGCACATGTTTCCATGTCTGGGTGTATGTATGGTCGCGTATGTGTATGTATGTACACGTATGTGTACGTGAGACTGTGTGAGAGTGTGTTAGAGTGTACCAACGTGTGTGCACAGCGCCTTTCTCCCTTAAAAATCGCCTCCACGCGCCTTTTTGCCCACACATCTTCTCACTCATCGACACTTCCAGTTTATAAGCCCACCCCCCCCCCCCCCCTATAATTATACAGCCTTCTAGAGCTCGAACGAAAAAATTAGCCCAGAGGGCTAATTATAGGGTTTACGGTAATTTAGACTTTATTTCTAAGACTCACGGTTTAGAACCAGTTTAATGTGACGAATCTTTCAAATTGCAATCCTAGTGTTGCCAATCCTTTCTGTCTGTCTAGCAACATGATGCAAGGACAAACAAACTCGCCACTGTGGGATTTACATACTGGTGGAACGCGCTGAATGCGTACAAAATTTGGTTCGTTTGCGTCCAGTGGGTAGCGAGTGGTAATGCACCAAAATGACCTGGTGCAAAAACGAAGGTGCGTTGTTCACTCCGAGCAAATTTCGACATGTGAGGAAGCGTCCAGGGGCTAGTAAAAAAAGTAGAAACGCAGTTTTGTAACGCAGGCCTCTAGAGACATCTACAACACATTTCAGAGTCGCGCTGCAAAGCACGCCAAAATGACAGCGTTTCTGCTGCCTGTCGAAACTCGAGAAACAAAACGCACAGTATTCTCGCCAGGGACATCGCTTTCTCAAACCTTTGCATACCGTCGGAACGCCGTTAGTTTGAATTACTGATTTACTACACATTTTGTGTCGCTTGAAAAGATATAAGATATAAGACCGGACGAAATCGCAAAATCGCGATTTTGGCCATTTTTGGCTATTATTGCAATTTTCAATGGACCGTTTGTCATTAACACACAGTCCGATTTGCACACAATTTGACATGTGTCACGGCCCTTGTGTGGGCCCTTAACCCTGTAATTTTCGCCGCAATCGGCCCTGTTCAGTAAAAAGTTGATTTTTTGGTGTCATGAGTAGTGGAGCACGCATGTTTTCAGAATTGAAATCCAAGCCAGTGTAGGTCGGAGCTCCGTCTAGACTACAAATGTCCTTAGTGTTCGTAATTACCTAGTTCTCGACATTTTTGTACCTATAGATCTAGCATGTATGACCTAGGTACGCATTCGTGTAGTTACATGTACATGTGAGCACATGGAGTGTAGGCCCACTTGCAGCGGGCTCAATCGGCCGTGTCACTTCAATTAGGCCACGCTTGGAGGCTCGTAAAAGTGCTAAATGTCGTCAGCACAATGTGCCTGTGTGGCGTTCTGTGCATGTAATGGTACCTGGTATATAATGTGGTGTGTGTTTAAAAGAAACTGTGTCACGTCGGGAGGAGCAGGTCTGTTGTTGGCTTTGGAGTCACTTGCTGTCTGCCTTGCTTGGGCCGTGCAGTTGGTGGTCAACGAGAGATATGATGGCTCGGAGCGGCTGCCACCGCCAAAAGGAATGTTGGCGTCGTAGCCCTAGCACCACCCCCCCCCCCCGCCCCTTCCATACTACGGACGGCGCCATCTAGTGAGCGTAAGGGAGGCGACGACGGTTGACCCAGCTGGCAACAGCAGCCCTCCACACGGCTGCCGATGAGGCAGAGGCGGAAATTAAAAAGATTTGCTAGGCGTCGGGACACATTCCAGAGAGGCGCTCACCTCACATACAGTATGCATGGATCTGTATGCTGTTTGTCTCAGCCTATCGATCCGCGCCGCTTGCGTCGCCTCCGAGGCGCTGGGACGGAAGTCGGCCGGGCGAAGGAAGGCTGCAGGCGCCGAGATTAGTCGCCGCTCTGTCGTCGTCAGGTAATAAAAACATTAGCGCCGAAGCCCTTCGCCGTCGCCGGATTAGGCGCGCGACTTGCGTCGTCTCCTGCGGCTAGATTAATCTTCTGATGGCTCCTCCGTCTCGTGTGCGTATGCAGACCGCGGACGTGGTCGCGTGAAGCCAAAAGGGGCTAATGGTTCTCCCGGCTGCCGAGGGCCGCGTTAGTCAGAGTGCCACAGGTGCGAGGGAGTGGGGCGAGCGGTTGCAAGCGTGTCGCGGCCACAGGCGCAGACTTCGCCGCGGCGTCTCCAACGCGCGGGCAGCCGTCTGCCGGAAATGAGCAAGTTGGCGGGGCGCATCGAATGTGTATTTTTCCCCAACCGCTCCACGTGATGTTGAATACTGCGCGCGAGGGCCAGCGGGAGCTGCTGACGCCTTCGCGGCGGCCCCTTTGCGGCATGCAGGAGCCAGGGCCCCATTCGTAAATAGTCTTCTCTCCTCCAGGCGCGAGGTGTCCATGAGCAGCGCGCGCAGTCCTCCGCCGGCGCTGGCGCGTCAGGCGACGGGCAGCGTCGACGGCGCTTCCCAGCAGTCGACGCCGCCGCCCTTCGGCGTTGGCGCACCGCACCACGGTCTCCAGCACGCCGGATCCGTCTCCACGGGACACACGAGTGAGCAGTAGTAACATCCATTGTTCTACATACTTGGTTGACGACGTTTGTGTGCGTTGGTATTAGAGGGAATTGCCAACTTCGCATACGCGCTTCATATTAACGAACGTGCAAAAGTGCTACGTGGATGTGTCACGAAAGTAATCCAACAGTTGTTTATCGCCACTGCTCAATTGCAGTGCGTATACATCTGCGTCTTTGTGTCTCTGTTCGAGAACAGCTGAACGTTAGATTGCTTTCGTAAGTACATAAGTACATGCTATGTACATATGTATGGTGTACCGTAAACCCTATAATTAGCCCCCCCCCCCCGGGGGGCTAATTTTTTCGTTCGAGCGCTAGGAGGGGGTATAATTATAGGGGGGGGGGGCGAATTATAGGGGGGGGGCGTATAAACTGGAAGTGTCGATGAGTGGGAAGATGTGTGGGCAAAAAGGCGCGTGGAGGCGATTTTTAAGGGAAAAAGGCGCTGTGCACACACGTTGGTACACTCTAACACACTCTCACACAGTCTCACATGCACGGTACGTGTACATACATACACATACGCGACCATACATACACCCAGACATGGAAACATGTGCGTTTTAGACGATGGTCCATTTAGGGAGGGGGTGTAATTATAGGGGGGGGGCTTATTAACTCAAAGTGGTCTTGGGAGGGTGTATTATTATAGGGGGAGGCTAATTATAGGGGGGCAAATTATAGGGTTTACGGTATATACACTACAATACACTTGTAAAAATCCATACAATCAGTAATCTTTGGTATCGTGTCGGTATTACTGCACGGATCCGACTCAAAAGGTGAAGAGTTCACTGAATACAATTGGTCGTTGCAGCGTCGTCGACTTCGGTGGCGGCTGCCTTGCCGCGCTACACGTTCGGTCACGCGGGCGTGGAGGTGGCCGCGCTGCAGCAGTCGGACCAGCTGGCGCGACGGCTGCGTCAGCGACTCCAGCGCCAGGCCAGCGGCTGCTCCTCAGGCGGCTCCCGTAAGTCCTGTTACAATGTCAGTTACGAAAACAAGTTACATTGTACGTGTATTGAACTTCATCAGTCAGTTTGATTGTGTCTTTGAGCTCCTACGAGCCCATTAGGTCGAATTAGACTCATTAGGGTGACCACTTTGCCGTCGGCCCTGCACAGACTGCCACTTACATTGCCCCGCCCCCCAACGAACGGCTGGCTACTCTACTCCCGCCTTCGGTTGTACATCAGGCATATAAATAGTGGTAAGGTGGTCAGAAACCGAACGACCTGTCACGTCTATATGGTCGAGTACGACACGGCTAGGTGTATCCGCGCGTGTGGTGCCAGTAGCGTGACAGTGAGTAGTGCACGATGACAATGGTGCACGGCGACGCTCTCCGCGTGCACCTCTACGTATGTACATATACACAGATGTATGTACATATGCTATGTATGTACATATGCTGAAAATCTCCAAATTCACACGTGAGTTTCTCGCGAGAATCGGGTCATAGACGTACCTATGTAGCTCGACATTGTTCGTGGCCATTAATGAATGACAAGCGCGCAACAACAACAACAACTTCGACTCAACGCCACCTTGCGTCGACGAGTCGGCTCAGAGCCGTCAGCTGTCGTCAAAGCAGGCTTACGCATCCGACACGAGCATACCCTTTCCAACAAGCCCAGTTGCCACACTCTAGAGGTGTATGCAGTATATTCACCTATGCACACGGTGTATATAAAGGGTGCTTTTCTAAATTATCAATAACTTTTGTTTCGTTTGTCGAATTTTCATGAAATTTGGAAGACTTATACTCAAGACTTTGGGATTTTGTCTGAAAAAAGAATCGACAAATTTGGTTGAGGATTCCGAGAGTTATGGCGCTCTAAATCAAATGCCGCTTTTTGGGCAGATTTTACAAACTAAATCGTTTGAATCGTAAGTATCCAGTACTGTACGCCAAATTTCAAACGCCAAACTTTGTTTTTGGTTGGCGCAGCTCGTCTAATACGGTCGGCGCACAGTATTCTCTGCTGCTGCTCAACTGAAACCGCCCCCTCTGCATCCGCCCCCTCCCACTCCATTACCAAACCAACAACCTATGTTGTTCGCCATTTCGTTTAGTTGGTAAGATCTGCTCAAAAAGCGACATCCGATTTGGAGCGCCATAACTCTCAGAATCCGCGAACCGAATTCGACGATCCTGTTTTCAGACAAAATCCCAAAGTCTTGATTATAAGTGTTCCAAATTTCATTACAATCCGACAAAGGAAACACAAGTTATTCAAAAAAGAAACGTGATAATTTTAGAAAAAACACCCTTTACATAGGAGCTGAATGTACCTATTAGCAGTGTATAGGAAGCAATATGTAGCAGGTTGCTCGAATCGTTTGCTCACAAGGCACGCTGTGAGTTTTCGTAGTCTGATGACAGTTTTAACTTTCTTATTTTCCGCAAATCTGTAAGTGTCCATTTTAGCCGCGGTTTATACAAACACTGTACCGTAGTGCGCGAATGTAATCTATGTGTACGTATGTATGCGTACACGTGCATTGCAGGCCGACGTCACACGGGCGACAGCACGGACAGCACGTCGATGGCGGGCACGCCGACGGAGACGGGGCGGTCGTTCACGTTCACGGGCTCAAAGCTGGGCACTCGCGAGGACCGCCGCCAGAGTATGTCCGTCAAGGACATCGGCGACCTCTACCTCGACGCGATTCACAACGACGACGCGCTGCTGCTCGAGCGCCTCCTCGTCAGCCACCACCGTCCGGCCGTCACGGGGCCGGTCGGCGCCTCCATCGCCGCCTCCGACAGCGTCGGCAGCACGCACACGCTCACGGAGCTGGCCAAGAGTCGACACGGCACCGCCTCGCGACGCTCCAACGCGAGCCACCACTCGACCGGCACGAGCGCCAACGCGGCACGGAGCCAGTGCGTCGTGCGCAACGCTCTGCACCTCGCGATCGTCCACCGCAAGAAGAAGATCGTCCACGTCCTACTGCGCGCCGGCTACGACCCAAACGGCGTGGCGAGCTGCCACTGCAGACCGCCGCCGCCGGCCGGCGGCGCAGCGTCAGCCGCTGCTCACAATTGCGTCGTCATCGGGCCAGCGCCGCAGGTGTCGACGCTGGCCGCGGGTGGGTCTCGCGCCCACTCGATCACGCCCGAACTGTGCGGCCACTGCGTGGAGCTGCGCGCGCGGCCGCTCGCCGAGCGGACGGCGCTGGAGGCGGCCGTGACGGCCGGCCAGCAGCAGTCGACGGCCGACGTCGTCGCGCTGCTCTGCGCCTACGGAGCCGACGTGAACGGACGCGACGAGGAGGGGACCACGCCGCTGCTGCGCGCCTGCGCCGAGTCGCCCATTGGCTGGGAGGTCGTGGAGACGCTCATCTTCTTCGGCGCAGAGTAGGTCACCCCCGTTCTCGTCGACAGCAGAAGAGACTGACGAACACCCCCCCCCCCCCCCTTTGAGGATCTCGCGCAAGAACGACGCCGGCATCGAGGCGCAGACGCTCGCGATGGAGCTGCCGGCGCTGCAGCGATACTTCGTCGAGGAATTCGTCCGCGTCGCCTGGAACGCCAACGTCATTCCCGTCACGCCCACCGATACCGAGAGCAACTCCGTCGTCGACCTCGACGCCGGCAGCGGCACCCACAAACCGTCGGTAAGAGACACAAATTCGCAGCCCTTGGTGTATGCACATAGGTACCTTCCTAAATGTAGTGCTTTTTCTACGTACGTACATAGATAATGTTGGGCTATACAGGCAGACACCCTCCCTCACAGCCTGTCACTGCCCGTGGCCCAGGAGTAGTTTGTGGCCCCCCCCCCCCCCGACCAAATGTTCCACAGAGGGTGTGTGGGGGGGCCGCTAAAGTTTTGGACATTTGGAGTGGATAGTGGAGCGCACTTCCCGTACAAATCAAAAGTGTCAACAGTCTTTCAATAGCAAAGGCATCTCCAGGCCACCATGTGTACGAGAAAAACGTACATATTCTGAGGAAAGCCACTTGGAAAAAATTGCAAATACGGAGAATATGTACGCAAGACTCGTACACACGGTCGTAGAGTACCAACGACCGTGTGTACGAGAAATGCGTACATATTCTGAGGAAAGCCACTTGGAAAAAAATTGCAAATACGGAGAATATGTACGCAAGACTCGTACACACGGTCGTAGAGTACCAACGACCGTGCGTACGAGAAATGCGTACATATTCTGAGGAAAGCCACTTGGAAAAAAATTGCAAATACGGAGAATATGTACGCAAAACTCGTACACACGGCCCTACAGTAGCAACGACCGTGTGTACGAGAAAAGCGTACATATTCTGAGGAAAGCCACTTGGAAAAAAATTGCAAATACGGAGAATATGTACGCAAAACTCGTACACACGGCCCTACAGTAGCAACGACCGTGTGTACGAGAAAAGCGTACATATTCTGAGGAAAGCCACTTGGAAAAAAATTGCAAATACGGAGAATATGTACGCAAAACTCGTACACATGGTCGTAGAGTACCAACGACCGTGTGTACGAGAAAAGTGTACATATTCTGAGGAAAGCCACTTGGAAAAAAATTGCAAATACGGAGAATATGTACGCAAGACTCGTACACACGGTCGTAGAGTACCAACGACCGTGTGTACGAGAAAAGCGTACATATTCTGAGGAAAGCCACTTGGAAAAAAATTGCAAATATGGAGAATATGTACGCAAAACTCGTACACACGGTCGTAGAGTACCAACGACCGTGTGTACGAGAAAAACGTACATATTCTGAGGAAAGCCACTTGGAAAAAAATTGCAAATACGGAGAATATGTACGCAAAAGTCTTACACCCGGCCCTCGAGCACCCACGACCGTGTACTACAGACGCAACACTTGTCAATACCTTCTACCTTAAGAAAGCGTACATATTCTGTACATATTCTGGGAAAGCCACTTGGAAAAAAATTGCAAATACGGAGAATATGTACGCAAAACTCGTACACACGGCTCGTAGAGTACCAACGACCGTGTGTACGAGAAAAGTGTACATATTCTGAGGAAAGCCACTTGGAAAAAAATTGCAAATACGGAGAATATGTATGCAAAACTCGTACACACGGTCGTAGAGTACCAATGACCGTGTGTACGAGAAAAGTGTACATATTCTGGGGAAAGCCACTTGGAAAAAAATTGCAAATGTGTAGTCTATGTACGCAAGACTCGTACACACGGTCGTAGTCGTAGAGTACCAACGACCTTTCGTACGAGTAAAGCGTACATATTCTGAGGACAGCCACTTGGAAAAAATTGCAAATACGGAGAATATGTATGCAAAACTCGTACACACGGCCCTACAGTAGCAACGACCGTGTGTACGAGAAAAGCGTACATATTCTGAGGAAAGCCACTTGGAAAAAAAATTGCAAATGCAGAGAATATGTACGCAAGACTCGTACACAGGGCCGTAGAGTACCAACTGGCCGTGCGTACGAGAAAAGCGTACATATTCTGAGCTAAGCCACATGGAAAAAAATTGCAAATGCGGAGAATATGTACGCAAGACTCGTACACAGGGCCATAGAGTAGCAACTAGCCGTGTGTACGAGAAAAGCGTACATATTCTCAGCAAAGCCACATGGAAAAAAATTGCAAATGCGGAGAATATGTACGCAAGACTCGTACACAGGGCCGTAGAGTAGCAACTAGCCGTGTGTACGAGAAAAGCGTACATATTCTGAGGAAAGCCACACGGAAAAAAATGGCAAATGCAGAGAATATGTACGCAAGACTCGTACACATGGCCGTAGAGTACGCAACGACCCATGTGTATGAGAAACGACCCATATTCTGAGCTTACCCACATGCAAAAAAGCTGCAAATGCGGAGAATATGTACGCAAGAGTTGTACACATACTGCCGGAGTGCGCAATGGCCCATGTGTACGAGAAAAGCATCCATATTCCGAGCTTACCAACATGGAAAAAAATTGCAAATGCGGAGAATATGTACGCAAGACTCGTACACATGGCACTAGAGTATGCAACGGCCCATGTGTACAAGAAAAGCGTGCATATTTCGAGCTTACACCACATGGAAAAAAAATTGCAAATGCGGAGAATATGTATGCAAGGCTCGTACACATAGTGCTAGAGTACACAACGGCCCATGTGTACGAGAAAGGCTCCATATTCCGAGCTTACCCACATGCAAAAAAGTTGCAAATATGGAGAATATGTATGCAAGACTCGTACACATAGTGCTACGGTGGGGGGGGGAGGGAGGTTGCAGTACGGAAGGGTGTGGGCGGGGGGGGGGGGGAGGGACCTGGACTACTATGGTGCAGACATAGAGGGGGGGGGGGGAAGGAAGGAGCGAGTATATGTACGGGACAGGTGTCCCTATTCTGAAGCTACCCATGTGTGGGGAAATTGCAATTGCAGACACTCATCCGGTACACATGCTCCTACACTAACTAGCCACTGTAAAATACTATGGAAGTGGTGTCGCATGTGCACATGGAAGTGGTGTCGCATGTGCACACACGCACGCACGCACGCACGCACGCACGCACGCACGCACGCATGCACGCACGCACGCACGCACGCACACGTAGCCATGCACGCACTGGCAGGCATGCACGCAATGTCACACACGCACCGCCATGCACGAATGGGCAGTTGTGTACTCTAGCAGTATGTGTACGAGTCTTGCATAAATATTCTCCGTATTTGCAACTTTTTTGCATGTGGGTAGGCTCGGAATATGGACGCCCTTCTCGTACACATGGGCCTTTGTGTACTGTAGCACTATGTGTACAAGTCTTCCGTACATATTCTCTGCATTTGCAATTTTTTTCCATGTGGCTTTCCTCAGAATATGTACGCTTTTCTCGTACACATGCTCAGCTAGACGCCAATCCCGTACACACGGTCGACAAGAGGGTACTCTACGGCCCTGTGTATGAGTCTTGCGTACATATTCTCCGTATTTGCAATTTTTTTCCAAGTGGCTTTGCTCAGAATATGTACGCTTTTCTCGTACACACGGTCATTGGTACTCTAGGGCCGTGTGTACGAGTTTTGCGTACATATTCTCCGTATTTGCAATTTTTTTCCAAGTGGCTTTGCTCAGAATATGTACGCTTTTCTCGTACACACGGTCGTTGGTACTCTAGGGCCGTGTGTACGAGTTTTGCGTACATATTCTCTGTATTTGCAATTTTTTTCCAAGTGGCTTTCCTCAGAATATGTACGCTTTTCTCGTACACACGGTCGTTGGTACTCTAGGGCCATGTGTACGAGTTTTGCGTACATATTCTCCGTATTTGCAATTTTTTTCCAAGTGGCTTTGCTCAGAATATGTACGCTTTTCTCGTACACACGGTCGTTGGTACTCTAGGGCCGTGTGTACGAGTTTTGCGTACATATTCTCCGTATTTGCAATTTTTTTCCAAGTGGCTTTCCCCAGAATATGTACGCTTTTCTCGTACACACGGTCGTTGGTAGTCTAGGGCCGTGTGTACGAGTTTTGCGTACATATTCTCCGTATTTGCAATTTTTTTCCAAGTGGCTTTCCTCAGAATATGTACGCTTTTCTCGTACACATGGTCGTTGGTACTCTAGGGCCGTGTGTACGAGTTTTGCGTACATATTCTCCATATTTGCAATTTTTTTCCAAGTGGCTTTCCTCAGAATATGTACGCTTTTCTCGTACACACGGTCGTTTTGGTACTCTAGGGCCGTGTGTACGAGTTTTGCGTACATATTCTCCGTATTTGCAATTTTTTTCCAAGTGGCTTTCCTCAGAATATGTACGCTTTTCTCGTACACATGCTCAGCTAGACGCCAATCCCGTACACACGGTCGACAAGAGGGTACTCTACGGCCCTGTGTATGAGTCTTGCGTACATATTCTCCGTATTTGCAATTTTTTTCCAAGTGGCTTTGCTCAGAATATGTACGCTTTTCTCGTACACACGGTCATTGGTACTCTAGGGCCGTGTGTACGAGTTTTGCGTACATATTCTCCGTATTTGCAATTTTTTTCCAAGTGGCTTTGCTCAGAATATGTACGCTTTTCTCGTACACATGGTCGTTGGTACTCTAGGGCCGTGTGTACGAGTTTTGCGTACATATTCTCCGTATTTGCAATTTTTTTCCAAGTGGCTTTCCTCAGAATATGTACGCTTTTCTCGTACACACGGTCGTTGGTACTCTAGGGCCGTGTGTACGAGTTTTGCATACATATTCTCCGTATTTGCAATTTTTTTCCAAGTGGCTTTGCTCAGAATATGTACGCTTTTCTCGTACACACGGTCGTTGGTACTCTAGGGCCGTGTGTACGAGTTTTGCGTACATATTCTCCGTATTTGCAATTTTTTTCCAAGTGGCTTTCCCCAGAATATGTACGCTTTTCTCGTACACACGGTCGTTGGTAGTCTAGGGCCGTGTGTACGAGTTTTGCGTACATATTCTCCGTATTTGCAATTTTTTTCCAAGTGGCTTTCCTCAGAATATGTACGCTTTTCTCGTACACATGGTCGTTGGTACTCTAGGGCCGTGTGTACGAGTTTTGCGTACATATTCTCCGTATTTGCAATTTTTTTCCAAGTGGCTTTCCTCAGAATATGTACGCTTTTCTCGTACACACGGTCGTTTTGGTACTCTAGGGCCGTGTGTACGAGTTTTGCGTACATATTCTCCGTATTTGCAATTTTTTTCCAAGTGGCTTTCCTCAGAATATGTACGCTTTTCTCGTACACATGGTCGTTGGTACTCTAGGGCCGTGTGTACGAGTTTTGCGTACATATTCTCCGTATTTGCAATTTTTTTCCAAGTGGCTTTCCTCAGAATATGTACGCTTTTCTCGTACACATGGTCGTTGGTACTCTAGGGCCATGTGTACGAGTTTTGCGCACATATTCTCCGTATTTGCAATTTTTTTCCAAGTGGCTTTCCTCAGAATATGTACGCTTTTCTCGTACACACGGTCGTTGGTACTCTAGGGCCGTGTGTACGAGTTTTGCGTACATATTCTCCGTATTTGCAATTTTTTTCCAAGTGGCTTTCCTCAGAATATGTACGCTTTTCTCGTACACACGGTCGTTGGTACTCTAGGGCCGTGTGTACGAGTTTTGCGTACATATTCTCCGTATTTGCAATTTTTTCCAAGTGGCTTTCCTCAGAATATGTACGCTTTTCTCGTACACACGGTCGTTGGTACTCTAGGGCCGTGTGTACGAGTTTTGCGTACATATTCTCCGTATTTGCAATTTTTTTCCAAGTGGCTTTCCTCAGAATATGTACGCTTTTCTCGTACACACGGTCGTTGGTACTCTAGGGCCGTGTGTACGAGTTTTGCGTACATATTCTCCGTATTTGCAATTTTTTTCCAAGTGGCTTTCCTCAGAATATGTACGCTTTTCTCGTACACACGGTCGTTGGTACTCTAGGGCCGTGTGTACGAGTTTTGCGTACATATTCTCCGTATTTGCAATTTTTTTCCAAGTGGCTTTGCTCAGAATATGTACGCTTTTCTCGTACACACGGTCGTTGGTACTCTAGGGCCGTGTGTACGAGTTTTGCGTACATATTCTCCGTATTTGCAATTTTTTTCCAAGTGGCTTTGCTCAGAATATGTACGCTTTTCTCGTACACACGGTCGTTGGTACTCAGGGGCCGTGTGTACGAGTTTTGTGTACATATTCTCCGTATTTGCAATTTTTCTCCAAGTGGCTTTCCTCAGAATATGTACGCTTTTCTCGTACACACGGTCGTTGGTACTCTAGGGCCCTGTGTACGAGTCTTGCGTACATATTCTCCATATTTGCAATTTTTTTCCAAGTGGCTTTGCTCAGAATATGTACGCTTTTCTCGTACACACGGTCGTTGGTACTCTGGGGCCGTGTGTACGAGTTTTGCGTACATATTCTCTGTATTTGCAATTTTTTTCCAAGTGGCTTTCCCCAGAATATGTACGCTTTTCTCGTACACACGGTCGTTGGTACTCTAGGGCCGTGTGTACGAGTTTTGCGTACATATTCTCCGTATTTGCAATTTTTTTCCAAGTGGCTTTCCCCAGAATATGTACGCTTTTCTCGTACACACGGTCGTTGGTAGTCTAGGGCCGTGTGTACGAGTTTTGCGTACATATTCTCCATATTTGCAATTTTTTTCCAAGTGGCTTTCCCCAGAATATGTACGCTTTTCTCGTACACACGATCGTTGGTACTCTACGACCGTGTGTACGAGTCTTGCGTACATATTCTCCATATTTGCAATTTTTTTCCAAGTGGCTTTCCTCAGAATATGTATGCTTTTCTCGTACACACGGTCGTTGGTACTCTAGGGCCGTGTGTACGAGTTTTGCGTACATATTCTCCGTATTTGCAATTTTTTTCCAAGTGGCTTTGCTCAGAATATGTACGCTTTTCTCGTACACACGGTCGTTGGTACTCTGGGGCCGTGTGTACGAGTTTTGCGTACATATTCTCCGTATTTGCAATTTTTTTCCAAGTGGCTTTCCTCAGAATATGTACGCTTTTCTCGTACACACGGTCGTTGGTACTCTAGGGCCCTGTGTACGAGTCTTGCGTACATATTCTCCATATTTGCAATTTTTTTCCAAGTGGCTTTGCTCAGAATATGTACGCTTTTCGCGTACACACGGTCGTTGGTACTCTGGGGCCGTGTGTACGAGTTTTGCGTACATATTCTCCGTATTTGCAATTTTTTTCCAAGTGGCTTTCCTCAGAATATGTACGCTTTTCTCGTACACACGGTCGTTGGTACTCTAGGGCCGTGTGTACGAGTTTTGCGTACATATTCTCCGTATTTGCAATTTTTTTCCAAGTGGCTTTCCTCAGAATATGTACGCTTTTCTCGTACACACGGTCGTTGGTACTCTAGGGCCGTGTGTACGAGTTTTGCATACATATTCTCCGTATTTGCAATTTTTTTCCAAGTGGCTTTCCTCAGAATATGTACGCTTTTCTCGTACACACGGTCGTTGGTACTCTAGGGCCCTGTGTACGAGTCTTGCGTACATATTCTCCGTATTTGCAATTTTTTTCCAAGTGGCTTTGCTCAGAATATGTACGCTTTTCTCGTACACACGGTCGTTGGTACTCTGGGGCCGTGTGTACGAGTTTTGCGTACATATTCTCCGTATTTGCAATTTTTTTCCAAGTGGCTTTGCTCAGAATATGTACGCTTTTCTCGTACACACGGTCGTTGGTACTCTAGGGCCGTGTGTACGAGTTTTGCGTACATATTCTCCGTATTTGCAATTTTTTTCCAAGTGGCTTTCCTCAGAATATGTACGCTTTTCTCGTACACACGGTCGTTGGTACTCTAGGGCCGTGTGTACGAGTTTTGCGTACATATTCTCCGTATTTGCAATTTTTTTCCAAGTGGCTTTGCTCAGAATATGTACGCTTTTCTCGTACACATGGTCGTTGGTACTCTAGGGCCGTGTGTACCAGTTTTGCGTACATATTCTCCGTATTTGCAATTTTTTTCCAAGTGGCTTTCCTCAGAATATGTACGCTTTTCTCGTACACACGGTCGTTGGTACTCTAGGGCCGTGTGTACGAGTTTTGCGTACATATTCTCCGTATTTGCAATTTTTTTCCAAGTGGCTTTCCTCAGAATGTACGCTTTTCTCGTACACACGGTCGTTGGTACTCTAGGGCCGTGTGTACGAGTTTTGCATACATATTCTCCGTATTTGCAATTTTTTTCCAAGTGGCTTTCCTCAGAATATGTACGCTTTTCTCGTACACACGGTCGTTGGTACTCTAGGGCCGTGTGTACGAGTTTTGCGTACATATTCTCCGTATTTGCAATTTTTTTCCAAGTGGCTTTCCTCAGAATATGTACGCTTTTCTCGTACACACGGTCGTTGGTACTCTAGGGCCCTGTGTACGAGTCTTGCGTACATATTCTCCGTATTTGCAATTTTTTTCCAAGTGGCTTTGCTCAGAATATGTACGCTTTTCTCGTACACACGGTCGTTGGTACTCTGGGGCCGTGTGTACGAGTTTTGCGTACATATTCTCCGTATTTGCAATTTTTTTCCAAGTGGCTTTGCTCAGAATATGTACGCTTTTCTCGTACACACGGTCGTTGGTACTCTAGGGCCGTGTGTACGAGTTTTGCGTACATATTCTCCGTATTTGCAATTTTTTTCCAAGTGGCTTTCCTCAGAATATGTACGCTTTTCTCGTACACACGGTCGTTGGTACTCTAGGGCCGTGTGTACGAGTTTTGCGTACATATTCTCCGTATTTGCAATTTTTTTCCAAGTGGCTTTGCTCAGAATATGTACGCTTTTCTCGTACACATGGTCGTTGGTACTCTAGGGCCGTGTGTACCAGTTTTGCGTACATATTCTCCGTATTTGCAATTTTTTTCCAAGTGGCTTTCCTCAGAATATGTACGCTTTTCTCGTACACACGGTCGTTGGTACTCTAGGGCCGTGTGTACGAGTTTTGCGTACATATTCTCCGTATTTGCAATTTTTTTCCAAGTGGCTTTCCTCAGAATATGTACGCTTTTCTCGTACACACGGTCGTTGGTACTCTAGGGCCGTGTGTACGAGTTTTGCGTACATATTCTCCGTATTTGCAATTTTTTTCCAAGTGGCTTTCCTCAGAATATGTACGTTTTTCTCGTACACACGGTCGTTGGTACTCTACGACCGTGTGTACGAGTTTTGCGTACATATTCTCCGTATTTGCAATTTTTTTCCAAGTGGCTTTCCCCAGAATATGTACGCTTTTCTCGTACACACGGTCGTTGGTACTCTAGGGCCGTGTGTACGAGTTTTGCGTACATATTCTCCGTATTTGCAATTTTTTTCCAAGTGGCTTTCCCCAGAATATGTACGCTTTTCTCGTACACACGGTCGTTGGTAGTCTAGGGCCGTGTGTACGAGTTTTGCGTACATATTCTCCGTATTTGCAATTTTTTTCCAAGTGGCTTTCCCCAGAATATGTACGCTTTTCTCGTACACACGGTCGTTGGTACTCTACGACCGTGTGTACGAGTCTTGCGTACATATTCTCCGTATTTGCAATTTTTTTCCAAGTGGCTTTCCTCAGAATATGTACGCTTTTCTCGTACACACGGTCGTTGGTACTCTAGGGCCGTGTGTACGAGTTTTGCGTACATATTCTCTGTATTTGCAATTTTTTTCCAAGTGGCTTTCCTCAGAATATGTACGTTTTTCTCGTACACACGGTCGTTGGTACTCTACGACCGTGTGTACGAGTTTTGCGTACATATTCTCCGTATTTGCAATTTTTTTCCAAGTGGCTTTCCCCAGAATATGTACGCTTTTCTCGTACACACGGTCGTTGGTACTCTAGGGCCGTGTGTACGAGTTTTGCGTACATATTCTCCGTATTTGCAATTTTTTTCCAAGTGGCTTTCCCCAGAATATGTACGCTTTTCTCGTACACACGGTCGTTGGTAGTCTAGGGCCGTGTGTACGAGTTTTGCGTACATATTCTCCGTATTTGCAATTTTTTTCCAAGTGGCTTTCCCCAGAATATGTACGCTTTTCTCGTACACACGGTCGTTGGTACTCTACGACCGTGTGTACGAGTCTTGCGTACATATTCTCCGTATTTGCAATTTTTTTCCAAGTGGCTTTCCTCAGAATATGTACGCTTTTCTCGTACACACGGTCGTTGCTACTCTAGGGCCGTGTGTACGAGTTTTGCGTACATATTCTCCGTATTTGCAATTTTTTTTCCAAGTGGCTTTGCTCAGAATATGTACGCTTTTCTCGTACACACGGTCGTTGGTACTCTAGGGCCGTGTGTACGAGTCTTGCGTACATATTCTCCGTATTTGCAATTTTTTTCCAAGTGGCTTTCCCCAGAATATGTACGCTTTTCTCGTACACATGGTGGTCTGGAGATGCCTTTGCTACTGAAAGACTGTTGACGCTTTTGATTTGTACGGGAAGTGCGTCCGCGGGCAGTTGGTTAGAAAAATTGACACTTTCAATTTGTACGGGAAGTGTGTCTATGCACTGGGGACATGGTGAAAAAATGGGGGGGGGGGCCACAAACGACCCCTGGGTCCTGCCCGTCTCCACCCCCATACTGAAAGCATCGTGAAAATGTGAATGAGCAATTCGTTGCAGGCGTATTCCGCTTATTCGGCTCGAAACGTCAGCAACAGTCCCAGTTTGATGGTGCCCACCTGGCGGCGCAGCCACTGCTCCACCTCCACCGAGAGCTCGGGCGGCACTTACGGCGAGTCGTACAGTCTCACGATTCGATTTTCTACTTTTGCGTACGACTTCAGCCGCTCCCGGCCAGCGGAGTAGCGGCGGCGGCGGCGGCTGCTCGCTCCTGACCTCCGACAGCATTCTGAAGCACCCCGTAGTCATGAAGGCGCCCGTGTCGCCCAGGACGTCGATCAACGCCTCCGTGGCCAGCGGAGCCACGGCCAACACCGACAACTCGTCGACCGGTATAGTAGGAGGTATTGGGAATGTTGACTTGGACAGGCAGACTGCCAAACGGGGACCTTTTGCGAGCGCAGGGCCCGGCTTGACTGCCAAGGAAGCGGCGAGACGCAAGAGTCTCGCCTCGCTGCAGCAACTCCACCACCACGTCTCTCCGTCAGGGTTCCTCAGCCGCAAGGCGCACCACCATCACGCCGCACACCACCCCAGCACACTCAAAGAGCGTGAGTATTATACCAGTAGTCTGTGGGTGGTCGGTAATGTCCTCAGCGAATTCAGTCGAACCTATGTACCCTATATGTATTTTGGGAACATACCACGAAACAAATACATGCCATAGGTTATTCTCTGCACTTTCATGCTTGGTGACTCAGCGCAATGCATAGCGCGAGTCGAGGTTTCCTTTATACAGCGTGGCCCAGCCTCGCTTGCACCTCTTTGTTCAAGTATATCTCGGGGGTGGATGAAGCGATTTTGATGAAATTTAAATCACATGTCAATCTAACTTAGACTTCCTCCAAGTTTCAGCCAGATCTATCACGTTTTTCAAAGGTTGCGCACAAAACAATTTGGACATGGTAAAATGTACGTTCTTTGGCGACTGGCATCATGACGACTTCTCTGCCGATTTCTGAATCGCACCCAAGACGCGTTCTTCCGTTGATCCAGTGCTGACTGGCTTTGGCATCAGATGAGGACGATTAGCAACTGCGCCAGTCTCCTCGAACCCTTTACGGTCGCTGAGACAGTGTTCTGTGACAGCGCTTTTGTCGTTGGGAACTCAACTTTGATTCGACGAGTAACTTTAACTTGATTGTCCGCTTTGCAAAATTGTTTTGCAATGTGAACGCGCTGTTGCAACGAGGATTTCTGCCCCGACATACGCGCGCAAAAAAATTGTTTTGTTTCAAAAACCGGCACTACAGTTCTTTGGAAATAACATTTTATTGAACACAAATTGTTTCGTGCGTATCTTTTGAACAACTTATAATAGATTTAGCTGAAACTTCAAGAAAGCTTAAGCTAGATTGTCTGCTACATGTGTTTAATATTTCAGCAAAATCGCTTCATCTACCCCCAAGATATACTTGAACAAAGAGGTGCAGTCAAGGCTGGGCCTTCCTGTACATACCGTAAATCCTCCAATAGTGCCCCTGGGCGCCATACTTTGAGTGTGAACCCAGGGCACTTATGGAGACGCATGTAATATCGTTCCTTTCAAGGTATGTATGTAGGTGGTTAAAACAGTTCAAAGTAACTGAAATCTCATTTATTAATTGGAGTACCCACCTACACCACATAAACGTGTATTAACTACAATACTTGATTTGAGTTCAACCGGCGAATGTCTTCTCCTGGGTGCGATGCTCCAGAGTGGATTGTCAGTTCAGAGTAGCAGGAGTACAAGCAGGAGTATATACCTACATAGCATGCGAATGAGGCACACGCATAGGCACGGTGGGTTTTCATCACGCTCGATTCGGGCGGAGCTGCTGTCAGTAACGGGCCGGCTAGACGAGACGCGCGCGAGCCACGAGCGGGCCTTGATTAAACCGAAATCCTTGTTGCTGGCGCCCTCTCGACTCTCTCTCTCTCTTGGGCTCACTAGGCGCGTTGTTTTTGTCGGCTCACGTTCTTGGGTTCACGTAGCGACGTCCGGTACTTGCAACGGTTTGCAAGCTGTTGCTGAGACCACTCTCCAAGTATTGCGGTGTAGGTACACACTTCACCTAACTGCAGTGCTAATGTGTCAGTTGCATAGTACCTATATGTAGGTATACACAGCTGTTGAATCCAATCGGTTCTGGAACTATAAAGGACCCCGAGTGCTTTGCAACAGGCATTAGCGACGACGACCTCCTACCTAATAGCGGCTGCGGTAGGTAGGTAATTAGACCGCATCCTCTCTGGCCAGAACTACTCTATGTGAACCTATGTATGTACGTACATGAAGTCGCGAGCGCCGACGACGTCGGTGGACTGCGCCTCGCTCTGACGCCGCATAGCACGGTGACGCGGTGAAGCGAGAAGCAAAGTTCGTTGCACCGGCGCCGTAGAGTGCATGGCTCAGCCGTTCTTGCGCTCCATCGACTTGGCGCGCGCGTTGGCCCAGCACCTGGGACTGGCGCGCTCGCTCCGGAGCTCGACGCCAACGGACGCCGGCAAGCCGTCGCCTATCGAGGCCTCGGTCGTCTGCATCCTCCGCTGCTGCGGTGACTAATACGCAACGTCACATTGCGATTCACGTTCCGTCCTTCTGCATACAATACGAGACTTTGTACAGTACGACTCACGACTCGACTTGTGAGAAAAGCAGAAGTGGCACGCTTCTCGCTATGCGCTCTCTATAGACCCGATCGTGGACAGCGTCAACTGGACGCAGGCCTGGGAGCTGCTGTTCCGCATGGCGACCAACTACGAGTGCGTCCAGTCGATTCTGGACTGCCTCGTGAGGCACTGCTGTCCCGAGAAGACGCCCGCCTACGGCGACGACTGGGGCCCCTCCAATGTCGACAAGGAGCTCTTCGACTCGAAGCTGGGCACGCTGCTGCACAAAGTCCTCCTCGTGAGTGTTCCCGGCAGAGGCGTTGGGCGATGAATAGAACGACAACCAGCATCGTTTTCGACGTCCATCGCCGCCCTCGAACGGTCGAGCGCCTCCTTTCGACACCAGCGACGCCAGGAGTTGGTGGAGACGCTGGTCCAGCTCGTCCGTCTCTCGAGCAGTCTGCTCATGCGCACCGGGACGACGACGCGCTTCACCGCTCTCTGCACCATCAACAAGGTCGGCAGCCGCGTCTCGAGTCGCTCTATATACCGTAAATGCTCCAATAGAGCCTCTCCTCCAATCGGGGGTAAGGGGTACGTTATGCCGTGTGCCTTTTATGGGCAAAAATTAAATGGTACATGTGGGTAACACTACTACGTACGTTTCAGCAACTATTAACGGTAAATCAACCAGTAAACGGGAAAAGAGTTTCGAAAGTGATCAAAAATAGTCAATTTTTTGACCGCGAAATTAGCATTGCCATTCAAGATTTTTTAGGTTAAAAGTGTAGAGCCCTCTTCAATAGCATAGTGCCCACCTCCAATAGTGCTCCAGGGCTGGGGAATTTACGGTAGGTGATCTCGGACGCATGAGGCAGGTGATCGACACGGCGCTCGTAAACGGCCTGCCTGAGACTGGCGGCAGCCAGCTGCTGTTCCACTCGAGCCGGCTACTGCGGCGGATCGAGGACGACCTGGTAGGCTTGCCCGCCAGCCAGCTGCCAGAGATCCACTTTGACACCACGGACGACGACGCCAACGCGGACGCGGCCGACGGAGCGTGCGACGACACGCCTCCCGTCGTCGTCGGCATCGCCGAGGACGCGGGTCGGCTTCTGCTGGTCGAGTTGGCAAAGCTGGAGGCAGCTACGAGTATGCACATCCTGGCTAACGTTGTGCATTGTTCGGGGCAGAGCGAGACGTCCATTCAGTCCTGTCGATTCTGCACAACGCGATCACGATGCAGAACCGCGAGCTGACGGCCGTGCCCGGCCGGTCGGCGTGCACGCCGACGCACCGCTGGCGCCAGTGCTCCTTCCACTGCGCGCAGATCCTCGTCGCCCGCCTGCTGCTGTTCCAGTGCCACGCCGCCCCATTCCGCGCCCAGATGGCCGAGTCGTCGGCGCTGAAGGCGCTCGTGCAGCTGCTCGAGCCGACGCTCGACCCGCAGCTCCTCTGCCTCCTGCTCCAGGCGACCGCGCTCGTCGCGCTCGACGTCAAGACGCACGCGCGTCTCGTCGACCTCCAGATCGACGACGTCCTCATACAGGCGAGCGCCAACGTCCATGTCGCCCCCTCCCCCAAGTGCCCAAGTGCCTGCCCAAGTGATCGATTGTCCGTGTTGTCCAGATGCTGCTCCCGTCCGACGGTTACTACTACACGAACCATACAACTAGGTATGGACCCATCGTCAAGTTCCACGCTGCGCGCATCCTCGTCTACGTCGGCTTGGCCGACCGCATCGGCAGTCGAGTCAGTCTCTTCCATTTCATCCGTGAGTCTCCTTTTACACTATTGTTCTTTACAATGCAATCAACCGCATTTTTCGGTGTTCAGAGACAAAACAGCTGGAGCAGCCGTCGTCGTCGCAGCACCAGCAGCAGCGCAAGATCAGCTCCAGAAGCGCGCAAAGCGCGTCCAAGCACCGACCGGCGGCGACGACGCTCTCGCTGTACCCCTCGGAGGACGACTACATTCAGAGGACGTGCGTCAGCGTGCCCGAGGTGCACGAGTTCGGCAGGACGGCCTACACGGTGGAGGGCGCGCTGCTGAAGGTGCTCAGCGAGGTCGGCGACGCGAGGCCCGTCTTGTGTTGCCACTAACCGTCAGCGCGTCGACCTCTCCAGCTGGACAACATTCTAACCAAAGCCAAGGCGGCCACGCCCACGTCGGCGGCGCCGGCCGACGGCCAAAAGAAGCTGACGGCGAGCCACTCGACGGGCCACCGCGGCGTGCAGCTGCAGGACAGCTGCTCGGGCCTGTCGAATCGGTCGAGCGTCGACCTCTCGATCGTGGCCGACGAGGTCGAGGACTACCTCACGAAGCTGACGGTCGCCGTCGACCTCACGCTCCTCATGCGCCTCCTGCTCCACAAGCTCTCCTGGGACCTGCAGCTCGTCGCCGGCGCCAACAAGAAAGTCCAGAGCGTGAGTCCAATACAATCGATTCTGTCGCTTTCTATCGGCGCTTCGCACGCCATTCGGCTCGCAGGCCGCATTCGTCGCGAAAAGTGACTTTCCCGTTGCTGTGTAATCCAACTACTATATTTGATCGATACTCCCATACGGATCATATCTTGGTACAAGTGTACACGATGGCGCGCCCTGCTTTGCAGTTGGCGGCATTTTTAAACTTTTTTTTTAATTTTATTTTTGACGACAACCACCTGACACAGCACAATGGCCGTTAAAGGCCGGTTTATACTTCGTTAGCAGCGAACAGTGGACAAAAGCCAGCTAGCATGTTAGAATCTAGCAGTGTTAGTTTACCGCCTCTTTCAGTATCGATCAAACTACTACGTACGTATAAAGCTCCTTTTTTTTTTATATTCCTTTTTATATTAAAAAAAAAATATAGTTTTTCTTTCCTCCCTCCCACCCCTCCTTTTTTTTTTTTTTTTTTTTTTTTTTTTTTTTTCTTCTTTCCCCTCCTCACCACAATTTTTTTTTTTTCTTCCCCCCCCCCCCCCCCCTCTACCCCCCCCCAAAAATTTTTGTTTCCGCCCCCCTCTTGACCTTCCCCCACCAAAAAATTCCACCCCCGTCTTCTCCTTTTTCACCCCCACCCCTTTTTTCTTCCCTTTTTTTTTTTTCTTTCCTTCTTTTTTTTTTTCACCCCCACCCCCCCCTCCTCCCCCCCCCCCCCCCCCCCTTTTTTTTTTTTTTACTATCTTTCCCTCCTCCCCCTCCCCCCCTCCCCCCACCCCTCCCTTTTTTTTTTTTTTTTTTTAAATTTTTTTTTCTTTTTCTTCTTTTTTTTTTCCCTCCTCCCTCCCTCTTCCGCCACAACCCTCTTCGGGTTTTCTTTCTCTCTCTCTGCCTTCTCCCTTTCCCTTTTTTCCTTTTTCCTTTTTTCGTCCTTCATTTAAAATAATTATTTTAAACACACACCACCCACACACATACACACAACCACTCGAGTTCTTTATTCTTCTTTAATCTTCTTTTTTTTTTTTTTTCTTATCATCCACTCTATCTTTCCACAAAAAAAAAAAAAACTTCTATTCTTTCCAAAAATTCTTTTTTCACTTTTTTTTCCTTTAACTTCCCCTCTTCCTCTTTTTTTTCCTTTTTTTCTTCTTTTACTTTTTTATAATATAAAAACCGCCAAAACACTCATTTATACTACTTACTACTTTTTTTTTCTCTTTTTTTTTTTTTTTTATTTAATTTATTTATTCCAACAACACAACAATTAACAAAAATAAACAATTAACTGAATCACCAGGATCACAGGGCGGCGCCGTATCAGGTGTCTGTGTCAGGTGTTGAACTCTTTTGAGTGATGAATTTTGAAAGCAATTGTAATGTTACTTAAATTAATTGTCATTGTTGTTGAAAAGTCAATAAAAATTAAATTGTTAAAATAAAAGAAAAATACGTAGAGAGAGGGTATCAGCGTCGCCTCGCGCACTCTGCAAATACAGTTTAGTTGCTGTGAACCCGTTCGGTTCAGAAGGCGTCGCAGCTGGCGCGTTCGCTGACGCAGCCGGCGGAGGCGTCGTCGAAGTCGTTCGTCAAGTCGAAGTCGTACGAGAAGGGCGAGCGCGTCGCCGTGACGGCCAGCAGTCAGAACCTGCTGCGGCCCGACTCGCACGCGAGCGGCAAGCGCGTCTCCATCCGGCGCAGCAGCTCGGCCGAGTACCTCAAGCGCAGCAAGCGTCTCTCGTCCGGCGCGCAGCGCGACGCGGCCAAGGAAGCCAAAAGAAAGCGGTGACTCACGCGGTGTTTCCCGACAAGTACGGAGATGCCTATGGTGACAGTCGAAAGTTCTGCAGGCTGGGAACCGACGGCAGCTCCAGTTCGTCCAAGTCGAAGCGGACGACTTCGTCTGGAAGCAGTGCCAGGCGCCACCTGCCAAAATACCTTCAAGGTGCGAAGCGTTCGGTTTTTTTTGTTAGCCGCGAAAATTGTCGCGGTAGGACTATTCCGAGCTCGGATGGGCACGGACCCCTGCACGCGAACCAACAAGTCGAGAATGGCCAAGGAAGGCAGCAAGGAGAGCAAAGATGAGCCCGCGACGAAGGGTACCAAGGCTATAGCCCGGCTCGACTCTGTCGAACTGGAGAGCATGAACTCTGTTTAGTGACGGCGGATCCGCGCCACTCGGGCAGTTCGAGCGACTCCGACGCGGTGGTGCACTTTGCGAGGAAGCTGCAGAACTACCCGGTCGCTAGGAGGAACGTTCTCAAGTCGACGTCGCGACAGGCGGCCGTGGCGAGCGACTCGCTCGACTCGGCCACCGGGGACACGAGCTGCGCGGCCTCGGGAGCGCCTCTGCTCGCCGTCCACGGCGCGTCTCCGCCCAGGCAGGCTGCTCACGCGCGCACGCACACCAACGTCGTCTCGGCACATCGAGAGGAAGAGCGAGCGCGTCTCCTCCAGGTCGCCCATTCCCCAGCCGCTCGTCGAGACGGGCGCCGGCGGCGGCGGCGGCGGAGACGAGACGGCGGAGGAGGAGGGCTCGGCGTCGCGTCTGCCGGCGGCGGCGCAGCAGGCGTTGCCCCAGATCGAGATCCGCCGACCGTCGGCCGTGCCCGACTACGAGCTGGGCTACGCGCTCAGCTCGCCCGTCGGCTCGGACACGCAGCCGCTCCTCTACACCTCCAGTCGCTGCAGTCCCATCTCCCGCAAGTCCTCTGGGGAGGAGCGTAAGTCGTCCGTCGTCGCTTCAGCTGCGCTGTAGGCAGCTGGGCTCTCGGACTTGCTGCGTCAGTGGTGATCCAGAGGGGGAAGGAATTAGCAGAAGGGGGAACCGTGTTGAAATTTACAGATGCTGGGCCATTTTCGCGATGTTTTGGGCATCCATCGTGCCCATTATTGAAGGTAATACATAAAATCAACGCCGCAAGCAAAGAAATTGCGATTTTTGACCACCTACAAGCATTTTCCCTTACGCGGAAAAGTAGGTTTGCTAGGCACGTTTCTTCTACCAGGGACTAGCCCTCCCCCCCCCCCTAGATTTTCGATTCAGGAGGGGAAATTTCCTTTTTCCCGCCACCCTGATGATGTATACATGTATGTACGTACAAACTGCACATTCTGAACATTGACGACCCAATTCAGTGTGGGGTTGGTGCAGTCGGCCGTCGTCGGCGAACTCGCAACGGAGCTCGAGCGGCCTCATGGGCCACAGTGGCTACTCCCTGATCAGCTACACGCACAACACGTCCATCACTTCCGACAACTCCGGGCCCTTCCTCTTCTCGTTAGACTGCTTGCCTTTGTGCACAGCACCAGGATCTGAATTAGGAAAGTTTAGATTTCAATTGCGCAAGAGAGCCTCGACCATTGGCACTAGGGTTCCTCTGCCCAGGAGGGGACGCAGCAGAACCAGCGGCAACAGCCTGCAGCTGCCCGAGGTTGCTTGTGGCGCATGCTTGATGCAGAGATCATTCCGAAAATTTGCCCAAAACATTAACATTCCGATTGGGTTTGCGATTAGATTGCAATGTAGAGATGCAGTACGTTTTTTTTGGTACACACCACACACACACACACACACACACACACACACGCACGCACGCACACACACACACACACACACACACACACACGCCGCCCCCCCCCCCTTTGCAGGTGATGGTACATTGTATATATCGTTGCACTCAGCACGTCGCGATTATGCCAGTCTGCTCATGCAGTCGCGTCGATTAATTGCAGTGCGGTGGCTCTTAGGAGAGGGCGTGTGTGGGTCCCGGGTTGGAGCTAATGCGGTGATCGATCAGCAATTCAGTCGCCCATCAACTGCGGCGGCGTCTCGGCCGATATGTCAGCCGAGTTCTACGCTGTGCGCGTCCTCCTGACGAATCTCATGGCGACGCACTGCAAAGAGAACAAACAGTCGGTCAGCGTCATGCAGGAGACCGCCGACACGCTACAGCAGATCCTCAAGTCGCCCCAGCATCCGGCGGTGAAGCAGTGGTGCAACGACATTGTCGACGTCGTCACAAAGAGTCAGGTGAGCCGGTTGGGCGTATGTACGTAGCCGTACTCGGGTTCGCCGACAACGAGGGCGTGCTGACCTGACGGGCCGGAAGAAGGAACGCTCGTGAGCGTTGCAGGAAGCGGTCGAAGTGTGCTCGGGCGACAGCGACGAACGGCTCAACAGCGAATACTTGGAAGTGAGTCTTTTTTTCGCGTCTCGTCGTCTTCCTTTCGCCTTCTCTCCGCCCAATAGGGGACGCGTCTCGCACAAATTCAAGGATTAGGGGAGCAAGGGGGGGGGGGAGGACCCAAAAAAACCAAAAAACAAAACAAAAAAACAAAAAAACAACCAAAAACACCCCCCCCCCCCTCAGGATTTGACGCCTCGCGTGTCTTTTTACTGCGGCTTTCCCTGAATGGCGGTCGCTCGCGTTATATGGCGCGGTTTATGGCGCGCCGCGTGGGTTTAGCTCTCTGATTACGCGCCGTCGCCGTCGTCTCGGTCTCGTTCGGTTCCTGCAGAATTTTTCTCCAAGGCGTTCCACTAAACGACCGAAGTTTAAGAAAAATGGCGCTAAGACAGCAGCCGCAGCAGCGGAGGAAGCGTCTCTCAAAGCAGACTCGTCGCATGAGCGCCCCTCCATTGCGTGGAGACGTCCGTGAAGACGAAGATGTCTACGAGTCGGACGGCGACATCGGCGCCACAAGCCTAGGGATTGAAATCAACCACAAGGCCGCAACCGAGCAAGCTGACGAACCAAGCGTGCGCATGTGCATTGCATGTACCGCATACGCATATATATAGTCAATACTCGCCAAACGTGCACCCCCCTGTGGTCACATGTCGAAGTGGTTCTGTCTCGTGGCAATCTTACCTCCATATTTCCGTATGAGTGCACTTGCAATGTCTCGTTGCCTTCTCTGTGCAGCTCCAAGACCAAGTGAGCTGCGGAGCGATTCCCAGTCCGCGCGAGGACGCCGCCTACTTGGCCGCCATCCAGCTCTGCGTCGAGGAGAACTGGCCGGCCAACAAGCGAAGTCAGACGTTCAGAAGACACCTGATCAGGGGCCAGTTCGGCATCGTGAGGGACCTGGCCCAGAAGATCATGGTGACGCCCTGGGAGGTCGACCAGTCGCTCTACTGCACGCCGCCGAGGAACGGGCCCGCGAACAGGTGTGCGTGCGCTCGCTTTTCCCCGAACAGCTGAGCGTGTGTGGCGAGACAAGTGCGACAACAACTGTATATGCGTGCGAGACTCACTCTCTCTCTTAGAAAGCTGCCACCGGGCGGCAGGCTGGTCGCGAGTTCGCCCGCGGGCGTGGGCACCAACTCGGGGCCCTTGGAGCGCGACAGTCGAAGTCGGTCGACGACCTCGGTCTTCTTCAGCTGCATGGGCCAGGCGGACGACGGCCTCGAGGTCTCGGTAGAGGACCAGGCCAACTGTCTGCCGCCGGAACTGCGCAACGACAAAAAGACGCTGCGAATTATCAAAGTACGCCAACCGATGAGTGTGTAGCTTTCAACTCGACGCCTGCGCTTCCTTTAGCCACCGGGCAGCGTATGGCCTAGTGTTCGGCCTCTTGCGCGCACGGTTCTGGGTTTGATTCGTGATGGATCCACTATGTATGTAGATCGAGGACTTCCCTTGCGATGGATTTTCGATTTCAATGTGCTGTCACTGCCCTAGATTACAGATGGCGTTTTTCCGAATGTCTGGCTACCGATATGTACATATCGGTGTTGTATTAGACGCAAAGGCGTCATTTAGATTGGTATGCTAGGTATACGAGTGGCATTAACGGCCTCCTCGCGTTGCCCCTAAACCACCGCCAACAACAACAAAGAAAATCCCTAAACCACCTCGCAGGATCGCAAGAGGAAGCTGTTCCACTCGCAGCTCTTCGACAGCGAGGTCGCCATGAAGCGGCTCTACGTCAGCACCGTGAAAAGGCTGCCGGCGTACGGCTGTCGAGTGTTCCAAGTGAAGGAGTGGCACACGTCGCGCTCGCTTCGCAAGGTGCGCGCCAACCTTTTTTGCTCGCAAGGCATCGAGGAATATAGATGGCCGCGGCCAAAGACAGCTGACAGCCTGCTGTCGTTGTTTGTTTTTAGAACGTTCGCCTGCTTTGTCTGAGCACGCAGTCGATCTCTCTACTGGACGGCGTTAGCCGGACCAAGGTGAAGCAGCAGCTGGCCAGCACGTTGCAACAGTGGCGCGTGGGCGGTGGCGTCTCCAAGCATCAAGTGCTGCTCGAGTTTCGCGGCGCGAGGTGGACTATCATTGGTAAGGAGCGGTGGGCCAAAACAGCGCAAAAAATATGCCGCGACGGACGACAGCCGCGCGTCCGTCTTATTGACGGGGAAACATTTGCTTTCTCTGTTGCGAAAAAGAGAATGCCGCGGGCGTTTCAGCTCCCAACAACAACATGCTAAAGCAAATCTCGATGGCGTTGTGGGAGATCATGCAGAGCGGCAGCTCGTGCAGTCTCAAGGCGACGCTCCAGAGCGCCGATCAGCACGCCAAGGTCCTGCAGGCCGCTGCGCCGGGCGGCGTCGGCACCAGTCGCGCAGGCCGAGACAGCGCCAGTGAGTGCTACCTACCTTTGATTCGGCTCACACACTTGCCCCCCCCCCCCAATTCATGCTCTTCTCGCTCTCGGCAGCGCAGCGCCTGAGTTGACAATGGGGAGAAGGGTTTGTCGTCCTCGCAACATGCGGAAGCGCGAGCCTTTTCCGGGAAGCGCTAGTGTCGACGCCGCTTTTGGGGGTAGACGGAGGGAGCCCTATTGATCCGTCGTCGGCGGGCAGCAGCCAGCGACCGCCGCCGGGGTCGACCACTTTGCCAACAGCGCGGCCTTGGCCGGCGAATCTTTCGGAACCGTGGCCCCCGGCGGGTGCGGTAGGGCCCTAATGACGCCGAAAGCCGAGAAGTGCGTCCTTCCCCAGTTTGAGACGAGGCTGTGGTCTCCTTCGCCGCTGGCTCAAGTTTTAGACGGCGCTGCGGCGGCGGCCGGGTCGTTGTCGTCATCGTCGCCGCCCGCGCCTCCGGCGGTTTAGAGTCCCTCGCCATTTGATTGTCTCCCTTCGACGCTTCCTCTTTCCTCGTCAGCGTTGGCCGCCGGGTAAGCGGCGTCTCGTTTGAGTCGGTGCCCCATCTCGGCTGGGCCCCATCTCGGCTGGTCGGACGCAAAGGAGCGCATTGGTCTCCGTGCGCGCGCGTTCGGGGGGAATGGCCGGAGAGCAGCTGATGCGGGCCGGCATGCACTTCCTCATGCCCGACCAGCAGGCCAGCTCGAGCGCGCCCACGAGCGAGACCAGGAGCCGACGCAGCTCGTTCGGCAGCAGCTGCGGCGACCACGAAGAGCGGACCGCGCGCAGCGAGGGCGACGTTTCGCCCATGCCTACTGCGGCCGGCGGCCGCGTGCGCGCCGCCTCGCCTCCGCCAGCAGCCAACAGCTTCCGCATGTTCGTCTGCAACCGCTTCTTCGGTAAATAGGCGACTACGAGGACCGATCTCTGCCACACGCAACTGCGCAGCCCCACCCTCCACGCCACTACTTATTCTTTGTCGAAACAAATGCGCCATGCTACGCACATCCTATGGATGTGATTCAGGCTCGAGCACGAGCAGTCGGAACAGCGGCAGCGCGGTCGCGCCTGGCTATATTCTCGCCGAGGAGCCGATCACGCTCTACCGAGTCGAGCTGGAGCGTCTCCAGTACATTCTTCACTTTCCCGAAGAAGTCGCCTATCAGGTGCGCCTTTGAGGCGTGATCCAACCGCGGTGGGAGCCAGATTTGCCTCTCAGCTCTCGTCAACGGAGTACCGTCTCTTCTACGGGGTACAACCCATGGACTTTGTCCGATACGTCAGCTGCGATCTCACGTCCGTGCCCGTCATCGACAACCCCTCTCCCCTGCGCAACCTCGTCAAACGCTTCTCTGAGGTGCTTCAATTCCCCTACATACAGTACACTACAGTATTAGCAATGTATGACCCCCACGTCCAGTAGCCCCACCCCCCAGGTATGGCGACGAGTCACAATGTATATATACGATGTAACAGGCACACAGTAGTAGTTGATCCCAATTTGGAAATCCTCACTGCACCCCAGCCGTGTTCCCAGCAAAACCAAAACGATATGTGTGCCTAAGCAACACAGAAAACGAAAAAGTTTTGCTTGTGTCTCAACAAAAATTCCGGGTTTGTGCCTAGTGTACAAATACATTTTTTTTTGCAGTGAAACAATTGACCTTCTCCCCCCCCCCTCTGTAGAAAATTCTGGATTCGCCAGTGAATGCATCAATAAGTAAAAGTGCATCTGTTCAATAAACACGAGTTTCTAGGTCTCCTCTTGGGTGACGCACATGATCATCAGCCAGCCGACGCAGGAGGACCGCAAGTCGGTGCTGGCGTCCATCCAGCGCATGATCGTCACCTGCTGGAACATCGGCAACTTCAACGGCGCCGTCGAGATTCTCATGGGACTCAAGTGGGGCACGCAACGCGTTGGCACTAACAACAGCTCAAATCAGTAGCGACGCGACATTCAGATCGGAAAAGCTGCGTCCCTTCTGGCTGACTCTGAAGCCCGACGAGCGCCAGATGTACGAATCGATATGCGACGTTCTGCTGCCGTCCACGTCACAGCTGCCAAGCGCCCAGTACACCGACGCAGTTCAGCGGGCTCTGAAAATGACGCAATCCAGAGTGAGAAGAATCGAATTGGTAGCAGCAGGTTAATGAAAGTGTGTTGATCTGCAATTTTCAGGTCGTGCCATTCTTCGGCGTGTTCCTGCGCGATCTGTACGCCATCGTCAACGACGTGCCATCCGTAGTTGTTATCGGCCATCAGAAGGACACGCAAAAGCTAGAGGTGAGTCCGAAACTGGGCGGGCAACGGTCAGGCTTCAGGTTTCAGCAAATTCCTGCACACCGCGCGCGTTATATGTACCTAGTTCATCTCCGACTACGAGGCCGAGGACCACTTCGCCAGTCGGATCGGCGTGGGCGGGCTGCTGAACGCCGAGAAAATCAACCTCGTCGGCGTTGTCCTTGAGAATCTCGAGACGTTCCACAAGCACTTTCGAGAGGAGCAACGACTGGCCGAGCAGCTAGCCGCCAGGGCCGAACAGGAGGAGCAGAAGCCGCCAGCGCCGGCCAGCCTCGCGCCCTCGGCCGCCGCCGGCGCTGCTGACACGCCCAATAAGGTGGACTGCCGCCCTGGTGCCAGCCCAGGCTTGCTGTGTGTGGAGAAAGGGTATCCGTTCAGACGACGTTTGGCGAAGCGCCTTCGTCGGCGACCACTGCCTATTACGAGCCGGTGCAGACGCTGGCCGGGGCGGCACACCGCGTCTCGATGATCCCGCTCGACTCCTCGGCGCTGGACCTAGACGTGATCCAGCGCCTCCAGCACGGCACCTCCGTGATCCACTACGAGCCGACGACCAACCACAGCGCCGTCTGCCACATGCGTCTCGACCCCAGCTGCAGCGTGCTCATGTGGTACCGCTCCATCGGCGCCATGTGGGCCGCCAACGTCGTCGGCAGCGCTGCGGCTGGCAGCGCCGCCGCCACGAGGGACATTGGCGTCAAGGTCGGGGGTATAGCGCAAGCAAGCGACTCCCGACTTGCGCTTGCACGACAGCCAGAGTTGCAGGACGCGCCATCACCAAGGGTGGGCCGCGATGGCTTCGAGCCGGTGTCCAAGACGAGTGGTCAGCCCGTCTCCTACACGAGTTCGAAACAGTCGGCAACTAGTGCCTTCAACGCTGGTAGAGCGGAGAATTCGAATCTATTCTGGACGAGAAGAACTGTTGAGTCATTTCGTGTATTCAGGCGAGATCGCATATTTTGAGTTGGCCGAGGGCTTCGTGCGCCTGAGTCACGTCAAGTCGGTGGAGACGGTCGACTCGTACGAGCTGGACGTCGAGGCAATCTACCGCAGGCACACGTGCGAAGAGATGTCGGTGCCCATCTACTGTTGGACGCTCAACTACGGCGCCTTCCTTGCCGACAACGACTTTCTCTACTTTCTCGCACCGCAGGAGATCGCCCAGTACTGGGTGAGTCGACCGACAGGATTTGGGTGGAATTGGACGCTTGGACAGCGTTGCTCTGCACCCCTCACGCAATCAAACAAAACAACGGAGGATCAAAGGTTCAAAGCTGCTGCAGGTGGGCGGAATCAGCCGGGTGACGCGCCTGTTGCGAGAGCAGTACGCGAAACCGGATCGGCGGATGCTGTGGCTGAAGCGACTCTACCTCGACCTCTACCGCGACGCCGACCTGATCAGTCGGAGCGGCGAGTCGACGGCCGCGCTGTCGGCCGCCGGCGGCGACGGCTCCGACAACAGCGGCTGTCTCCTCAACGCGCCCAAGCCCATTGAGGCGCTGCAGGCGTTCGGCGGCCGAATGGACAGGCTCAAGAGTGGGTCTCGCAAGCGAGTCAGTGAAAATGTTGAACAGTTCGTCTGTTCCCGTGTCAGGTTTTGGTGGCGGCGCTCCGGCGCCCAGCGGCCTTAGCGGCACCAGCGAGACCAATGCTGGGGCTGCGGCCGACTCAAAGACCACCTCTAGTCTGGCCAAGAGGGTCGGTTCCATTGACCTTCTCGCGCACTGTGGTTCTGCATCGTCGCCTAGTGTACTTTTAGTTTGCCAAAACCGTCAGAAAAACAGTGGGCGGCGGCAGCAAAAGTCCAACGTTGCAGACCGTCCGCTCGCCTTCGCAACCGGCCGCAGAGCGAGAAAAAGGTTTCCAGTCAATCCAGTGTTGAATAGAGGGCATGCACCAACAGTGGCGTTGTCACGATTTGGATTGGGGATGGGAGAGCACAAAAACGATTGAGGGGTTTACTGAACAATTGTAATTTTCGGGTGATTAATCACGATTTAATCACGTATAGTTTCTACTACACTAAATTATTGGTTTTTACTAAACTGGCACTTACTACATATGCGGTATCTATAGAGGCATATCTGCGGTACGTACAGGTACAACGCTGTACATACGTACACAATTGGTTGAACGTTCTTTGGGCAAAGTGGTTTAATGTGAACCTATCGATGTAGGTACATATGCATGCTCGTGCAATCCAGAGCGAGCGATGTTGAGCGATGGTTTCAGACAAGCGCTCGAGTCGCATGTCGATCCTGTCGACGCAGTCGAACAAGTCCGCGCCCACCCCTCCCCAGATGGGCAGCCCGCTGCCGCCGTCGCAGATGCAGAACCTGCTCAAGCCGCAGGACTCGAGCGACGGCGACCTCGAGTCCATGCGCTCGCGCATCTCCACCAACTCCTCCAGAAGGAGCAACGTGTCCTGGAAGTGCGCCTGAAAAAAAAAACAAAAAAGAAATTACATGCACGACAGCGCACAATTGTACGACGCGGCACAGGTCGGACATCACGACGGGCACGGGCTCCATAGGCAGCTTCGGCCAGAGCAGCGTCTGTCGAGAGTTCCAGGACCGGCCGCTCTGTCTGCTCGAGTTCGTCGAGCTCTACAAGGCGTTCTCCGTCCGAGCGCGCAAGGACATCCGGTAATAAAGGGCATCGCGTGCGTGTCGATCGAGGCGCTCGAAGTCGACATTTAGAGAACTGTTCAACGAGTGGTGCACCACCGCCGGTGTGGCCGGCCAGTCGCCGCGCAGTCCTCTAGAAAAGGTGGCCGCGTTCGGACGAGCGCCCACCCACCGGACGGACTCGCTATCGACCAACGCCGACTTCCTGAGATCCGGTGAGCTGGCCGCCTCTTCTCGCCTTGCGGACCTGTGTGGCTGGGCGGGTGGGGGGACGCAAACGAGCCGGTGTTCAGACCACCTTACGCGCAATGGCGTCGGCGGCGCCGCGTCGGGCGCCGCCGCCTTGTCCGACAAGCAGCAGAAGATCTACAACGCGCTGGCGCTGGCGTCCGTGCACGCCAACCAGGCGATCGACACCAGTCGGGGCAGCTGGCTCACGCCGGCGGCGCTCAGGCAGTTCCTCGCGACGCAACAAATGGAGCTGGTCGAGGAACCGGCCGTGCTCAGGCTCATCCAGGTAGGGGCGACTTTCCCCAACTCGAGCGTTTCACAGGGGGCGAGCGATTGTACAGATCAATTCTCAGCGGAGTATTACCTACATACACATGTATTGGTCGCTGCCATTACAATATTCAATGTGTCCAGAACATGTTGTTGTCTGTGCATAATTAATTACTTCGATGGCACATATTGTATGTACTGTAGGTAGCAAATTTCTTTTAACACTTCTCATTAAAAAGGAGTATGTATGTACTTGCGTATGCGTGCGCCCCGCGCATGCGTGCAACCAACACTTCCTGCTCACCTGATTCCCCACGTTCTGTAAAGAACTTTGGTACCGGATGTAAGCGCACCACTACCTCTTCCACCTTCACGCTCCGCTCTGCTTCGAACACTCTCAAACGATACTACGTACAGTGCGCTGCGCAATAGATCAGATCGGCATGAGCACGACACCACTACAGAGGGAGCTGTTCGGGGTGCAGCAGAGATTTCTTAAAGAATGCAGCAGGTGCAGCAGCTGTCCGTGCTCCGTTGCGAGAGCGAGTCGTTGAGTATCGACTGCTTCTTGACGAGTCCGTTCTCGAGAGTCGTCTTCCTGCTGACGACGCTCCTCTTGCTCGAGAGCGCCGCGTCGTAGAGCGACGCCGACACCTTGGCCGCGGTCGAGGAGGGCTTGCTGAACCGACTGCCGCCGAACGAGAGCACGGACGAGCAGTAGGAGGAGTCGGACGTCTCCGTATCCGAGTCGTCCGTGGAGACCGAGAGACTCGCGTCGTCGTCGTCGGTGGCGCCGTCGATGACGAACGTCACGCTCTTGACGCTCTTGGGCGTCGAGCTCCGACTCAGCGCTCGGACGTCGAGCGAGCTCTGGTTCTTGAGACAGGAGCGCGGCGTGTACGCCGCGTCCGCCGACGAAGCGCGACGCTCGTAGGACGGTGGAGGAACCGGAGCGGACTTCTTGCTCGCCTTGGCCCTAGGCAGTGTGCGAGTCCTCCACCGGGACCCCCAGACTGAAAGTTGTGCGCCGTATACATACCTGAGCGGCATGGTAATGGTGCGATTCTTGCGGATCAGGTTGATCTTGCCCTTGGCGACGTTGTAGCAGACCTCTTGGAAAGTGGACGGCTTGCTGCTGGTGATCGTTCCGGACGGCGTTGCCACTTGCGAGGGCGCGACGGTCGATAAATCGGTTGGAGTGTCGGTGGCCGAACACTTGGAGGTGGTCGTGAAGCGGCCCATGGGACCGGCGCCGCGCTTCCTGGAGACGACGGTGGCGTTAGAGCTGTCGGAGACCTTGGGCTTGGGCGTCTCCAGACTGAGACTGTCGTGTCGACTGGGCGCATCGAGTCGGCTCTTCGTCTCCTCGATGATGATCTCGTACTCGAAGGTGGTCGGCTGCACGTCGGCCGTATCCGAGGAGCAGAGCGAGATGGGCAGGTCGACGCTCTTGAGCGAGGGACTCTCGAACGAGTCCTTGTGCGACTCCGTGTCCTCGTGTTGGATTGCGTCGGCTCGCGGCATCCTCTAGCCCTCCTTTGCGTCCTCCGTTAGATCCATACCTCCGTCCGGCCGCGCGCCGGTGACGTATATACTGTTTATATATTAATTTACAACAACACACCCCCCAAAAAAAACCCCAAAAAAAAAAAAAAACCCACCCCAAACAAAAAACCAAACACAACCGGCGCCCTTCACCTCACTTGACTCGCTAGAGCGGCCGAAGCCGGCCACCCGACGGGCCCACGTCGTCGCCCGAGTTAATCTCGCGACTGACGCAGAGCAGAGCCCGCCGGCGCCAGCTAACGAGGCGCGAACTAGGCCGGTAATTAGCGAGAGAGCTTTCAGCTTTGCCCGCGTCAACACAGCTGCCGACCGAGGCAGAGATATTAGCTTTCTCGCTCCTTACCTATCGGGGGCTATTTGTCCAACCTACATACCTACCCCTCGGGCGGAAGTTAGGAAGGGGGCTGCCCTCCATGTTGAAACGGCTTGAAAAGTATAAAGTGTAAAGTGTTTTTGACCACTACTATGTATGTAT
This sequence comes from Paralinhomoeus sp. GSCO2_6, assembly GCA_030248085.1. Taxonomy (NCBI): domain Eukaryota; kingdom Metazoa; phylum Nematoda; class Chromadorea; order Monhysterida; family Linhomoeidae; genus Paralinhomoeus; species Paralinhomoeus sp. GSCO2_6. The sequence continues at coordinate 41,032 of JASAMY010000575.1, forward strand.
ACATGTATATACCGTAAACTCATGTATACATGTATATACCGTAAACCGTAAGCCCTCACCCATAATTATACACCTCCTAGAGCTCGAACACAACAATTAGCCCCCGGTGGCTAATTATGGAGTTTACAGTATTCTAATAATGACTGCAAGTAGTATTAAATACTTTATGACATATTAAATAACTACCTTAGACTGTGCTTATAAGGTAGTCTTAATGGATGTGTCATCTTTCATCTACTGCAGTGCTCATTTTTCATCACTGCCATGTACCGGTGTTTTCAGCTCACGAAACCGATCAAACAGTTCGGACACATTACAGGCTTGGAACTGGCATTTAATTAAGAACACTTTTAATTAGGCTGTTCTGCGGTTCTCATCGCTAAGCGGTCTTAAACGCTGTATTACGGTACGATTATAACGTTACTACACCTTTTTTTGTCGCTTTTTCTTTCACCTACATTTGGTAATTTTGCGGAAGATCACATGACACGCGACTTGTGTGAAGCTGCAGCGATCCGATTAGCGAATGCCGTTTACTGCGACTCTCATCGTGTCATCGCAAAACAACGCACCGATTTTATAGCTATCGTATATACTCCCCTGGGCACTATGCTGTCAACCTCTCTTTGTCCGGGGTCAGGAGTTGCACTGCGTTCCTTAGGTGATTAACGGTTCAAAGTAGCTAAAATGTCATTCATTAATGCGTGTGCGTCCTGCGTACACAGTTACCCACCGCTTACCGTAACTACCGCTCGATTTGTGTCCCTGTATAACGCAAATCGTACGGTACTCCTTTCGCCGTCGGGAACACTACTGGAAAGGGTCGGGGGCACCATTAGGGATCTACGGCAGTAGCGTCTGATCAAGCACGTCCACCACGCAGGAGCACGAGCCGGACGCGTCGATGCGGGCCAAGAGTCAGCTGAGCTTCGAGGGCTTCAGTCGCTTCCTGTCGGACGCGCGCAACTTCGCGTTCGTCCCGGAGGAGGCGACGCCCTCGCCGGCAGAGCTCCACTACCCGCTCTCCTTCTACTACATCGCGTCCTCGCACAACACCTACCTCACGGGCAACCAGCTCAAGGGACTCTCCAGCGCCGAGCTCTACCGACAGGTCGACGTCGGGCAGCGTATTGGCCTAGGGGTAGAGAATCGGCCTCTTGCGCTGACACGGTTCGGTTCGATTCTCGATGGATCCACTAAATCGAGCACTTCCCTCCTCTCAATGGACTATTCTCGCGCCGTCGCTGCTCTAGATTACAAATGGCGTTCTTCCGAATGTCTTTGGCTAATGAGTCGGCTGTAGACGGGAAGGCGTCATGGAGGATGGGCATGCTATAGGCCATTGTCGGCATCCTAGCGTTGCCCCTAATCCAACAAGAAAGGGTGGACGACGACCGACACACACCCGCTGTCTTCTCCAACAGACCACGCGCGGTACTCACCCTCGCAAATAGCGCACTGCGCGCGCGTGCGATCTGCAGGTTCTGCTGACGGGCTGTCGATGCGTGGAATTGGACTGCTTCGACGGCCTGGACGGCCTGCCCGTCATCTACCACGGCCACACGCTCACGTCCAAGATTCTGTTCAGAGTACTCCAGTTCGCCTCGTTGCCGCCACTGTCACAAAACTACGCGACTTTAGCACGTTGTCAACGTGATCAAGAACAGCGCCTTCTTGACAAGCTCCCTACCGGTGATTCTCAGCATCGAGAATCACTGTTCCTTGCAGGTCCAGGCGGCCATGGCTCAGATGCTCAAAGTCTGCGTGTGACGTCTTATAGTTTTGTGTCTGCCACATTGTCTGAACACTTTCCAAATCTAGAACGCATTGGGCGAGCGTCTTGTCACCAATTTCATGTTCGACTCCGACTTTTCGAACCGACCTCAGCTGCCCAGTCCAATGCAGCTGCAGTACAAGGTTTGTGGAACGAGTTGAGCATCATGAGATTGTTGAACATCACTGAAAAGTTGTTCAGATTCTGATCAAAAACAAAAAACTGGTTGCCGAGCCGGAGCTGCCGATTCCAACTTATCCCGAGAGGCCAAGCGAGGCAGACTAGTTATTTACTCTTTCCACCTCACTTATTGCAGCGTTCCGCGTTTTTAGGAGCAAACACAGACGGGTGCATTGATGCGCAGAGGCAGTCAATGCTCGAACGACTCGAGCACGCTGGACGAGGCAGAGGACGACGTGGACGAAGACCTCGACGACGACGAGACCGACGGTGACGCGCTAATTGCCACTGTGGCTCCTGGGACCGACCGGCCGGCCCCTTGCAGCGGACCAGTCGGGCTCCGCCTCGAACCCGGCATCGAAGCCGGGCAGTCTGCCGACGGGAAGCACGCGTCGTCGTCAGAAGACGGTCTCGTCGCCCTCTCCGGGCCGCCACGACTCGCTAGGCTCCGAAGCCAGCTTCCGAGAGACCGTCAAGCGGTCCTCCGCCGACTCAAAGTCGACTCCTATACGCGAGATGCCTCAACTGGAGCTTGAGGACGCCGAGCTGGGCTCCGAACGCTCGCAAGCGGCCACGACGACGCCCCAACGGCAGGCCGCCGCTCGTTCGGCGGCAGCCGCACCGCCAAGCTCGGCGTCGGCGCGCCGCGCCAATATAGCCATGCAGGTGGCTCCAGAACTGTCCGACATCGTCATCTACTGTCAGGCGGTCAAGTTTAAGGTGAAGATTTAGATGCGGTGGCCGAGTGTTTCAGTTCCCGGCTCGCATTGCGCCGGCATTTCCAGGGTTTCCCCACCGTCACGGACGTGGCCGTCCAGTACGCGGACGAGTCGGCTGGCGTGGCCGTCTCGACGACGCCGTCGACCGCTCGACGGGGCGAGTGCGCCGAGTCGTCCGTCAGCAGCCTAGTGGGCGCGTCGACGAGCAAGCGAGGCAGCTCGTCCCGCCAGCCGCACGCGACGCCGCCCGCGAGAAAGGGCCACAGTCAGGTCTCGTCGCAGCTCACGGCGCAGACGCAGCTCACGGCTCGCTCGGACTCGCCCGACCGGTCGGGAGCGCCGTCTCCGGCGACGACGGTCACGTCGACGCCGCTCATCACGAGAAGGCAGCCGCCCGGCACAAGCTGCTATCAGGTATACATTACGCATACGCACTGCTGGGGTGCTGACCCAATATTGCGTTGTTTGTGCCCCTGCAAAAAAATACCTGCATACCTACCTAGCTGCCAGAATACGTAATCCAAGCGGCTCCGCAGCAAATAAATTTAGAGTTGATTTTCCAATCGTATGTGTAATCAGCATGCGTAATATTGCTCATCACTTTTGAACAGGTCTCCTCGCTGAACGAGTCGGCAGCGAAGAAGATGTGTCACAAGCACCCGTACAAACTGATGGCCTACGCGAAAGACCACGTCATTCGGACCTACCCGGCGGCACGTCGAATCGACAGCTCCAACTTCCATCCACTGCAGTTTTGGTGCTTCGGCATTCAGATGGTCGCACTCAACTATCAGACGCCTGGTGTGTGGCTTCTCTTCTCTGTCCATTGAAACTACATATATGATCTCGATTTACTCGTTGGCAGACTTGCCCATGGCTCTCAATCAGGCGCTCTTTGAGCAAAACGGAAACGTGGGCTACGTTCTGAAGCCGCCAATACATTGGGATCCTGCGCACCCGCTGTACAAACGGTTCAACCCCAGGAACAAGGAATTCAACGACGTCTGCGCCGTTCACTTCAAGCTCAAGGTATGCGTATGCCAAAAGGGGGCAGTAAACACAAATGGTGGAATATAGAAACCTACAACGTGTATGCTATGTCGCATCTGCAGGAAGTGACATACAATAGATAGCGCTAGTGGCACACGTAGATACTAATACCGTAAACCCTATAATTAGCCCCCCCTATAATTAGCCTTCCCCCCTATAATAATACACCCTCCCAAGACCACTTTGAGTTAATAAGCCCTCCCCCCTATAATTACACCCCCTCCCTAAATGGTACCATCGTCTGAAAGGCACATGTTTCCATGTCTGGGTGTATGTATGGTCGCGTATGTGTGTGTATGTACACGTATATGTGTATGTGAGACTGTGTGAGAGTGTGTTAGAGTGTACCAACGTGTGTGCACAGCGCCTTTTTCCGTTAAAAATCGCCTCCACGCGCCTTTTTCCCCACACATCTTCCCACTCATCGACACTTCCAGTTTATAAGCCCCCCTATAATTAGCCCCCCCCCCTATAATTATACACCCTCCTAGAGCTCGAACGAAAAAATTAGCCCCCGGGGGGCTAATTATAGGGTTTACGGTATATGTTGCCTGCAATGCACGAGAGAGTGAAAGTGTGCTATAGGCCTCCGATAAGTAAGTGGCAACATTTCTTTTCAGATTATCAGCGGTCAGCACCTGTCCCAGAGCAGCAGTGGCGCTCTGGGCCAACTCGTGAGTCCGTACGTGGAGGCGGAGCTAATCGGCATCCCGAGCGACTGCGCCAAGGAGAAGACGAAGATCGTCAACAGGAACGCAGTGAACCCCGTCTGGCAGCAGACCTTCCAGTTCAGGGTTAGCGACGGATGCTGACGCTCTTTACACACTGTTGATCGATTTGGGCCAACGCTATGTAGCAGGCCGTCAATGGCCCATATACCGTCAATGGCCCATAAATCTTCATGAAGCCTTCCTGTCTAGAGCCGCATAATTTGCCGAAGACATTCGGAGGAGCGCCATCTGCATTCTAGGGCGCGAGAAAATCCACCGAAAAAGTTCTCAATCTAGTTAGTGGCTCCATCAAGAATCGAACCCGGAACCGTGCGCGTAGGAGGCTGATTCTCTACCACTAGTCCACACACTGCCCCCTTGGACACACTGCACCTGCAATTCGGTACAGGTCAATTTCATCGAGTTCGCCTTTCTCTACCTGTCCGTGTGGGACGGCAGCGGCGGCAACAAGCTGCTCGCTCACCGGGTGGTCCCGCTGCGCTGTCTGCGGCCCGGCTATCGACACGTGCGCCTCCGGGCGCCCAACAACACGCCGCTGCTCCAGTCGACGCTCTTCATCTACAGCCGTCTCGAAGAAGAGGAATTCATTCACGTATGTACAGAGTTACTCGACAGCGCTGAGACTGCACGTGGCGCGAGTGCATGCCGACCAAAATGTGCAGGTGGACGATATCGGCGAGTTCGCGACGTGCGCGCCCAACAGCCTGACGATCCGTGCCGAGGACGTGACGGAGGAACCGTCGCCTCCATCGCAGTTATGTGCCCGTCGTCTTCTCTTGGCCCATGCTCGTCACCAGCGAGCTCGGCATTCCAATGCGATCATCATGCGCTTTCAGGAGCCGGGCACGCGGCGCCTGCCGATGCACAGGAAGCAGATCTTCGTGCTCAAGGTCTACGGCCTCTACTCGGAGGACGCGCCCGTCGTCGTACGCGCCGACGCCACCAGCACCGCCCGCACCGTCGTCGCCATGGTGCGCACACGCTGCTGCCCTGCCCGTTCCCGCTTATGAGTTGGTTCGGTGACGACGTGTTCGTTGCACTTGAGGCACTGACCGCCTGTGGCAAGAGCGTGGACAGCATTGACGAGTATCTCTTGATGGAGGAGTCGACAGGTGCCGCCGATCCCTCCTTCGATCCGGCTCCCTCATCGTCGTGAGAGACCATTGCCATCGTTCTTGTACGGATTGCGCTGCCCACAAACAAGGCGTCTACCGGACAGGTACAACGCGGGCTCGTCGGCCACTCGAGTGATTCCCTGGACCGAGCTGATCACGGACGCGGTCGCCTCCTGGTACGGCAGCGTGCGCAAGTTCGTCGTTCGGAGACGGGAAACGGTAGGCAGGGGTGTAAGGACGCGGAAGTGCCGAATCGCGCGTTCCACCGCGTCTTTGTCAGGATCCAAGCAGTCGCGCCTGGTACTCGTCGATCATTCGGAGCAGCGCGCCGACGACGGCCAACCTCGCCAGTTCCATGTCGATCACGGGCGGCGACGCGTTCCGCTTGCGCGGCGCCGTCGAGCCGTCGAGCGCCCGGGCCGCGGCGCTCGCGTCCGCAGGCTCCTCGGTCGAGCTCTCTCGCGCCGCCGCTTCGGCCGCCTCATCGACGGCCGCGGCCACAGCCAGTCTTGAGCCGCCCAGGCCGGCTGGCCTGCACCCTCGCACCCTCTCCATCGACGCCACCTTCCTCGTCTGCGTCTACAACGTTTCGGCCGACCAGACGTACGCGCTGCTGCGCATGTCGGTCGAGAGCCGAGCTCATGACGTCATCACCAAGGTGCGCACCGCTCGCGGCGAGCAAGCCCGCGCGAGAACACAGCACATATACTGTACAAACTTCTGGACGTTGAGTGCAGGCGCTGAGCAAGGCGAGGAGACTCGACGACGACCCGACCGAGTACGTGTTGGTCGAGGAGATTGGCGAGGAGGTGCAGCATCCCGCCGACCCGACTCCACCGGCCGTGGGCGCCACTGACCTGGCTATCGCGGCCATGAAGTCGACCGCGACTAGCTCGTCGCTGAGTAGGTTTTTAAGCTGTAGAGCCAACGCCGCCGCGCACAACCAAACATTGTGTCGACACAGTAGGGCTCTTGGCCAAGAACAAAAGCGAGGACGTTCCCCTAAACCAAGGAACGGCCAAGGTCCGTCGGCGACGCCAGCGGGAAGTGCATCGCAATCCGACGCGCTTTCCTCGCTCAGAGTATCTTGTCCTCCCTGCGCGACCGCAAGTCGTCCATTCGGAAGGGCAGCTCCGGCTCGGCCGGTCCGGGCATCGCGGTCGTGGGCCGGCGTCAGCAGCAGCAGCAGGCCGCGTCGGCGTCGAACGTTCCCGGCTGCGCCTGGTCGGCAAAAACGCGCCGTCGCGTCCTCGACCCCGACGAGAACGTCTGCAACGCGCAGTCCAAGTGAGACTCGCCCACTCTCTCTCTCTCTCTCTCTCCCCCCCCCCCCCCCCCCCCCCCCCCCCCCCCCCCCCCCCCCCCCCCCTCTCTCTCTCTCTCTCTCTCTCTCTCTCTCTCTCTCTCTCTCTCTCTCTCTCTCTCTCTCTCTCTCTCTCTCTCTCTCTCTCTCTCTCTCTCTCTCTCTCTCTCTCTCTCTCTCTCTCTCTCTCTCTCTCTCTCTCTCTCTCTCTCTCTCTCTCTCTCTCTCTCTCTCTCTCTCTCTCTCTCTCTCTCTCTCTCCGCGTCGACTGCGAGACGACGTCGTTCAGGTGGAAGACGGCGGGCCGCTTCATCCTGCAGAACCGACAGCAGGCGGTGGCGGCGACGATCGACAAAGTGAGGAGCATCCTAAGGAGCCTCGAGGCTGCGCGCTCCCAGGAGCCGTCGTCAGACCTCGGCGTCTCCGCTCGCTTCTAGTCGCGTAGAACACTTTTCCAACACTTCACTTGTTGGCGCGCACATCCAAGCGTCCGTTCGGCAGGTCTAGAAGCTGCTGAGCGCATGTGCATGCGTGTGCACTTTGCAGCATGGGTAAGGCGTACTGTACATGTTCGTTCCCTCTAGGTATACATACAGGGTGGGCCACCGTTCTCGCCCCAAATTTGGCCGCTCACCATTCCTGCGTCCGGCGGCCGATTGTTCCCAAATTTTAACATGTGGTGCTACAAACCGTTACTTAAAAACGTGCAAAGTTTGATTAGAATCCGCCAAGGGAATAACCCTTTATTTGTTCGCGCGCCGGTTTTCAAAGTTTCCGCCGCCTACAGCGATGCATTTTTCACAGCGTTCCGCGACGGGACGGCAAATCTTTGAGGACAAATTCAGCGTCAAAGTGGTCGAACGCGTTTTCTATCCCCTCCTTCAGCTCTTCGACGTTTTGAGCAGCGCTGCGAGTAAACAACGTCTTTGACAATCACCCAAACCGAAAAGTCGATTGGAGGCAACAAGACAGTTGTTTTAGACATCTGACTGTTTCCCTCGCATTTTTCGTCTCGTAATAAACTTGTACGGTATTAATTCTCTATTGAAGAGAGAGCCGCAAACTTTTGGTCATCTTTTAGAAAACTCCGCAATCATAAAACAAATTTGTTTCGCGTGTTACCGTAAAAACCAGTATGCGCTACGGTAATTATGGAAAACTTGATTTATTTCTTTTTGAAAGCAGCTCAAACTTTGCACGTATTTAAGTAACGGTTTGTAGCACCACATGTTAAAATTTGGGAACAATCGGCCACCGGACGCAGGAATGGTGAGCGGCCAAATTTGGGGCGAGAACGGTGGCCCACCCTGTACATAGGTATGTACTCTATCCTACATAAATGCCTTGCTCGCTCTCCTCCGCTCGAAAACTTCGCTTCTTGCTGCCCAATGCTGTGCGCTTGCGGTGCCCTATTCGACCCTAACTGCCTCTTCCGATGCCCGATGCGTGCGCGACCGCTGCGCTTCCGCCTCCAGCGGCTGCGCCCGAAAGCGAGAGCCGCAGCGTAGAGGCTTGCGCCGCCTTCCCCGTTTCAGAGGGGCCGCGGGCCGCGGACGGCGACGACGAGCAGCGCGCACGAGACGTCGACGTCGGCGTCGTCGTCCTCGACGGTGGCGGCGGCGCGCGCCGCCACGGCCGCGGTCAAGAAGCAGCGCCAGTCGACGCCGACGCCGCCGCCGCCGCCGCCGCCGCCGCGCGCCGCCACGTCCGAGAGAGCGAAGAAGAAGAGCGCGCCCGCGCCGGCCACCGGCGGCGCTCGAGCGACGCTCGCCATTAGCAAGTCGACCGGCAGCAAGCCTTCTTGACCGCTTTCCGCCGCTGCTGCGCCCCGACGCAATCCCCTGTTGTTTGGCCATCTCAAATCCGCTCTGCTTCGTCTACTAACCCGCGTGGCGACGCCTGGCTACACTGACCGCATCTGCAGCTCATATGTACGACAGATGGCCGAGGGAATACTGACGTAGTTTGATTCGGATTTGGCCCGGCCGCTCCACGCTTCGACGTCAATTTTCCTGCAGCTGCCCTTGTGCTTGCGCGCCGCCGCAGCAGCAGCATTTCGTGACGGTCTGGCCGCTATTCATCGGTATACCTATATGTTTGCGAGGTGACGCTCACAAGTTGTGATTCTCATGTCCACGACGAATCTTGTCATTGCCGCGTGTGCGAGTCCGTCACGGTTTTCTCAACGCCGAGTCGTGTCAGTCGACGACTTTTGCGCGGCGCGACAGTCGAAAGATCGAAAGAATGTGTTGCTCAATGGAGCTATATGTCTAGCTCTTTCCGTCTTTCGCTTTCGATGAGGACGATCGCCCTCAGACCACATTTCCTCAAATCGTTTCAAATGGTCCGAGTAGACTAGTGGCATCAGAGCCGCTAAAGATGTTCTTTGGTTGAGGAAAGAGGTTTGTGGATGAAAAGAGGAAAGAAGAAAGAAGAATTGCGGAATGAAGGGAGAAGGGAAGGGTGCCTAAAAAGAGAGGGGAGTTCATACCATTCTATGCTATTCTACAATCCTTTTTGTTTCAAAGGGGACTTCACTGCAATGCTCTTGTACGATTGCTTTCAAGCTGAATTATAGTCTAGGAATATCACATACAGGTAGTAATTGCAGGTAGGTACAATGTATTCGTTATTTTTTAGCAGCAGCTTGCAAATGTTTCCGATAAATAATACCTACAGTATACAGTAAATACTGAAACAACCTTGCACCCCTCTCAGACAATCCTGAATCCGCAAGTGGAGAAGGACACGGTTCCCTATGAGCCTATAACCCATGAGATTTCGCTACTCCGCCTCCAGTCTTTAGGAGAAACTCCACAGTAGTTGTGCTGAATGAGAACGCGCTCAAGACAACTCCCACTGCGTCCTCATCGGGCAACTCCCAACCCACAATCTGACGCAATTGCCTTCTTGCTTGGACTGCTTTTTTCATATCTGCTGGTGACAAACGAACACAGTGGCAAACCCTGGTAGATGTTGGGGTTATTCGTGCGAGGCGAGCAGATACACAGCAGCGATCAGGAAACACAGCGACTAGACTACACAGCAGCGGCAGCGCCGAACACGGCGAGCGCTGCTTCCCACAAGGAATGCAAACTGTCTGCCTAAAGGCTGTCCACGTGCGTTGCACTTTTCATCACTCCTCCTCAACGCGTGTGACAGCTCAGCTGGAGTCGGTCAGGCCCAGCGCCGCTCTCAGTTTGATGAAGGCGCTCTTCGACAGGCCTTTGGTCAGCACGTCGGCGATCATCTCGTCCGTGGGGCAGTAGCACAGCTCGATCGTTCCATCGCCCACTTTCTCTCGAACGAAATGAAACTTGATGTCAATGTGCTTGGACCGACCGTGGAAGACGCTGTTGCTCGCGATGGCAATCGCACTCTGATTGTCCTCCAGCAGCGTCAACGGCTTGGTTGTCGGTTGGTCGAGACTCTGGAGCAGAGATCTCAGCCACACTGCCTCTTGCGTCGCAGCAGCCAGGGCAATGTACTCAGCTTCAGCAGTAGACAGAGCGACGACTGTCTGTCGTTTGCTGCACCAGCTGACAGCCGCTCCTGCGAGTAGAAAGGCGAAGCCAGATGTCGAGCGTCGGTCGTCAGCATCTCCAGCCCAGTTGGCGTCAGAGTAGCCAACGAGCTCGTCTTTCTTGTCTTTCTGGTAGAGCAGACCCAGCTGTTTTGTGCCTTTCAGGTAGCGTAGCACGCGCTTGGCTGCTACCGCATGCTGAGTGGTGGGCTTTGCACAAAACTTGGCAAGTTGGGACACAGCAGCAGACACGTCAGGTCGAGTAGCCACAGCTACATACAGTAGACTTCCAACTGTCGATTGATACAGCTGCTGGTCTGCCAGTGTCGAATCGTCTGTTGCCACTGTTAGCTGGTTCCCTGCTTCCATTGGTGTCGCAACCGCGTTTGCGTGCGTCATGTTAAGCTTCTCCAGCAGCGTTTCGATGTAGTTCTCTTGACCAATCCAAACGGTGCCCTCTTGGTGATTCTGCACTACTTTCACGCCCAAGAAGTAATGCAGCAGGCCTAGGTCTTTCATCTTGAACTTGCTGCTGAGCTCTTTCTTGACCTCACTCAGATGAGCGTCAGACTTTGCGGCGAGAATGATGTCATCGACATAGACACCCAGATACACCGCTTGAGCGTGCACGTCTCGTCGACTGTAGATGCATGGATCAGCAGTTGACTGCTTGAAGCCGAGTTTGCTCAGCTGCTCATGCAGCGCTTCATTCCAGCATCTTGGCGACTGCTTGAGACCATACAGGCTCTTCTTGAGCCTGCAGACCAGTCTCTCTTTTCCTTTCACTGCTTTCACTGCAAATCCTTCTGGCTGCTCCATGTAGATTTCTTCTTTGAGCGTGCCGTTGAGAAACGCAGTTGACACGTCCATTTGGTGCAGCTTCATACCCTGTTGTGCAGCAAGCGCGGCGAGGGTGCGCACCGACTCGAATCGCACAACTGGCGAGAAGACTTCGTCGTAGTCAACGCCGTATTTCTGCGTGAAACCTTTGGCCACTAGTCGAGCTTTGTACCGCTCTATGGAGCCATCCTCGTTGTGTTTGATGCGGAAGACCCACTTGCAGTCGACGGTCTTGCGCTCCTTGGGCAACTCGACTAACTCCCAGGTGTTGTGCTCCATGAGAGAGTTGTACTCCTCCTGTGCAGCCTGTTTCCACTGCTTCGCGTCTGGCGCTTTCAGTGCTTCTGCCAGTGTTCTTGGTTCAGTTGTCTCTCTTTCAGTGCTCACGAGCGTTGCCCACTCCCCGTATCTCTCTGGTGGGTTTCTGACTCGTCCAGACCTCCTTGGCGGCGGAATCTCCGGTGGCGCCACCTCGCTGTTGTCAGCAGCGTCCTCAAAATCTGCCTGCACTGGCTCACCAGTGTTGTTGTCAGGTGCTGCTGGCTCTTCCTCAATTGGCTCGTCGTATGGCTCCTTGCTTGGGCCGCCGCTGCAGTTGTCATCCAGCTGCAGCTCCAGTCGCGTCTCCTCCTCATGTTGAGCGTCACTGTCACTGCCTGCGCCTTCGTGACGGTCTTGCTCGTTGAACACGACGTCGCGACTGATGACGATTTTTCGGCTTGACACGTCGAGGAGTCGGTAGCCTTTGCAGCCTGGTTGATAGCCCAAAAACCAGCACTTCCTGGCTTTGGCGTCCAGTTTCTTGCGTTCGGTTTTTGGAACGTGTGCGTAGGCCACGCAACCAAACACACGGAAGTGACTCACTCCTGGCTTGTGCTTGTAGTACAGCTCGAATGGAGTTGTTTCGACGGCTGTACTGGGACTGCGATTCTTCAGATACACAGCCGTGTTGAGCGCTTCAGCCCACAAGCTCTTGGGCAGCTTGGCATCTGACAGCATGGCGCGAACCATCTCCATCAGCGTCCTGTTGAGTCGCTCAGCTACGCCATTCTGTTCAGGCGTCTTCGGGACCGTCCGCTGGTGCTTGATGCCTTGCTCTCGTAGAAACGCGTCAAACTCATGGGAAGTGTACTCACCGCCATTGTCACTTCGAAGAGTCTGTATCTTGTGCCCGGTTTCTTTTTCGGCCAGACTCTTGAACTCTTTGAACTTCTGCAGCGCTTCGCTTTTGTGGTGCATCGTGTAGACGCGCGTGAATCTGGACTTGTCGTCGATGAAACTGATGACATACTTTGCACCGCCCATTGAACTGGGCTTGATCTCACCACACACGTCCGTGTGAATCAGTTCCAGCAACTCTGTCGCTCGGGTGGACGACTGGGGAAACGGTTGTCGATGCAACTTCCCATCGATGCAGCTGGAGCAGAAAGGCAGTTTCTCTTGCAGTGGCTCTTTTAGGCCTCGCACTAACTCCTCTCTCTTGAGTCGCTGCAAATTTCTTTCGCCCAAGTGACCGTAGCGTTGGTGCCAGAGCAGCGTGTTGTTCGTTGCTGTTTGCACAACCTGGACACGCTCACTCACTGGTGGTGCGTCACCTCTGCAGTTCATCTTGTAAAGTCCAGTTGCTGCATCCAACGTTCCTGTCGCAGCTACTTGCTTGCTTTTTGCGTCGCGTACGAGGCACGTGCGTCCTGTGAACACGACCTCCTTTTTGTGCCGAGTGGTTGCGGCTGGAATGCTGAACAAGTTGTACGTTAGTTCTGGTACGTACAGCACATCTAGCAGGGCCCGTCCCTGCCACTTGTTGTTCAGCTGCACTTGTATCCAGACGGTGCCTCTGCCAGCAGCATCCACTGCCCTGCCGTCGCCCAGAACCACGTGTTCAGGAGGATCGAGCACAGTGAACTCCTTGAACAGCTCGCGCTGGTGCGTCATGTGACTCGACGCGCCTGAATCGGCCAGCCAATCTTGCTGTCTGGTGCCGTCGTTACGAGTTTCCTTGAGCGCGTTCAGGACTGTGTGACCCTGACTACACTGACTGCTGGTGTCAGGACCGCCGGTGCCGTCAGGACCGTCACCACTCTCCGTCCTGTCATGCGTTATCGCTTTCGCTCGATGAAACTTTCGACTCTTCTGTTTTGTGTTCGGCTCCTCCTGCAGTGACTTTTGATATTCTCTGCAGTGTCTGCGCAAGTGGTTGCCTCCGCAGTGCCAGCATTTGCGTACAGCCGTACTACTGTAGCTTTTGGACTTAGCTGTTAGCAGAGTCGAGCTCGAGCTTGGTCCTGCTGCTGTTCGCGTACTGCGCTTGGCCTCCTCATGCAGGAGCCGCTCAGTGACGACGCTCATGTCGAGTTTGTCGATCTGCGTCTCCAGCGCCGTGACGAGTGTGTTGTAGCTGTCAGGAAGACTTGCAAGCAGAGTCACCACCTGGTCTTCTTTTTTGACAGCCTCGCCAACCACAGCCAAAGCGCCGAACAACTCGGTCATCTTTTTGATGTGACCAGAGACTGACTCGTTGTCGTGGAGTCGCTGCTCATTCAGCTGTCGTCGCAGCATCAGTCGGTTTGACCAACACTTCTTCTGGAAGTGCTGCTGCAGCGCCTGCCAGGTCCTGTTAGGGCCCTGTGGATCGGGCACCAGGTAGAGCAGTCTCGGCTCGATCGCAAGCATGATCGTCGCCAGCGCCTTTTCTTTGCGCCTGTTGTAGTCGCTGATCTGCTGGTTCGTAGCTCCGGCACTGGGTGCTGCCTCTGAGTTGTCGACAACGCTCCAGAGACCCTCCTTGATCAGCAACATCTTGATCTGCACACTCCAAGTGGCATAGTTGCTATCGTTGAGAGCCACGACCATCGCTCTCTCAGCCATCGCTGTCCGCCGGTGTGATTGCGCAGCTGTCAGGGATCGTGTCTGGCCCACACCTGTTCCAACGAGGTCCCGACCAGCACGACTCTGACACTGCACACCACCGTCCTGTGTTGCTGCTGCTTAGCCTTAGAGCGCTTCTGGGCCCATAACCTTTGTTGGGGTTATTCGTGCGAGGCGAGCAGATACACAGCAGCGATCAGGAAACACAGCGACTAGACTACACAGCAGCGGCAGCGCCGAACACGGCGAGCGCTGCTTCCCACAAGGAATGCAAACTGTCTGCCTAAAGGCTGTCCACGTGCGTTGCACTTTTCATCAGTAGATACCGTTTTCCATAGTTCCCAACTATTGTCGACATGGCCGCCACTGCAAACGCGAGCAGCATTGTTCTCAGCGACTATGAAAACGTGGCCAATGGCTGCATCTCGAGCGCGGTCAGCTTCGTCTGTCTGATCGCAACATCGCTCATTCACTTTTCTTTTCTTTTCTGCGGGACAGCCCTTTCTCGAAGCACAGCACTTCGATGGGCTTCGCCGACTGCGCCATTCTCCTCATTGTCGCCGTCGGGGAAGGACCGGCGTGCGCTAGGTCAGCACCCACGCCAGTTCACTCGCAGTCTCTTTAACCTTTGACCATACCTGTAACTGGGGGTGGTTTGGGCAGTGGGACCCCCACTATTTTTACAACACACCAGAACCCCCCCAGAATTTTCACTCTGTCTAAAATGATAAAAGTGAATTAATTTTGCTGTTTTCATCGCTTTTCAGGGTTATATGACCATAAAACAGCTAAATAACACTATTTAGAGACTATTTTGACCCATTTTGGACCAAAAAGTACAAGTATAATTAAAAAAAGGTCGACTACCCTCACTTTTTGCTATGGAGACCCCCAAAGTGCCCATTTACTTCCCCCAACTCTTCCAGACCCCGTTACAGTTATGCCTTTGACTCCCCCTCCTCTACCTCGTTCAGTCAGTCGAGTTCGTTGGCGGCGAGCGGAGTAGGGCGTCTAGTGGGACGCGTGTTGGTGCTCTGTTGGTTCGCGAGTGCATTCAGCCTCCTCACAACGGCCATCAACCGAGCGGTCGCCATGGCCTTTCCTGTTCAGTACCATCGCACCTTCACCAGCGCCAACACGACAGCAGTCGCGAGTCAGCAGCGACACACCATCTCCATGTAAAGTTCCATCAATAGTGCAAAGTGGTTGCGGTTGTAGTCCTGGCCTGGCTAGGCCCCTTCGTCATTTTCTTCTCAATGTTTGGCAAAGGCTGTAGCTTCTCCTACAAGCCTGACAGCTACTACTGGACATATGAAGAGACGTCTTGTGGTGAGGCCATCGCCTATTATGTGGACTACTGGTTGGCTCTCATCATTGTTGCTCTCACATTGTTCTTCAATGCTGTTGCCCTTTTCTTCTTGAGAAAGGGAAACCTTGTGAGTGAGTGACTGACTGACTGACTGACTGACTGACTGACTGACTGACTGACTGACTGACTGACTGACCGACTGACTGACTGACTGACTGACTAACTGACTGACTGACTGACTGACTGACTGACTGACTGACTGACTGACTGACTGACTGACTGACTGACTGACTGACTGACTGACTGACTGACTGACTGAGTGAGTGAGTGAGTGAGTGAGTGAGTGAGTGAGTGAGTGAGTGAGTGAGTGAGTGAGTGAGTGAGTGAGTGAGTGAGTGCAGAAGTTACCTGGGATCAAATCGTTCACAAGGCAGCCTGGGGCCTGCAGCTAAGGGTGAGATGAGACGTCTGCAGCGCCAGGAGCTGCGCTGCCTCTTTGTGACCCTCGCCAACATGGGTGCACAGCTCTACATGATTGTCAGCTTCCATGTGCTGTCAACACTGGCAACGGGCAAATGGGGTGCCTATACTTCACTGGCACCTTCATCCTCATTCTGACACAATCATCCAATGGGTAACAAAACATTGACGTCCCTATTCGTCTTGCTTGTCTGTTCATTGCAGTCACATTGGGATGGAACAACTATGTAACTGCTGAACAACTAACTAATGCATACCAGCCCAAGCACTTGATGACATGCAGTACAGAGAGCACCTCCCTCCTTCGCCCCAATGAGGACTTGTCAACAAAACCACCCCAGCTGCACGCATCCAATCCCCACCAGAATTGCAGTTAAAACTTTTTCAACCTCTCCAAAATGACAGTGTTTTGTGTCCTTTTTGGCGTTTCATGATCGTAACGCACAAGAATCACATTATTTTGACCACCATTTAACCAATTGTACCTACATTTCCGCACAATTTTCCTGCAAAATTTGTCATGTTGGGAGTTGGGACCCATTTTTGGGTACGGGGGTGGGAATACCATTCCACCTTCAAATGGCTATTCCACCCCGCACGCCCACCAACTCGGACTATCCGCGTTAAAGGTATGCGTTTATATTCTAAATTTATATTCTAAATACCGTAAACCCTATATTTCGCGCCCCCCTATAATTAGCCCCCTATAGTTATACACCTCAAAAGACCACTTTTAGTTTACAAGCACCCCCCCACCTATAATTACACCCCCTCTCTAAATAGGCCATCGTCTGAAAGGCAAAATTTTCCATGTCTGGGTGTATGTCTGGTCGCGTACGTGTATGTATGTACCTACATGTATGTGCATGTGAGACTGTGTGAGAGTGTGTTAGAGTGTACCAACGTGTGTGCGCAGCGCATTTTTTTTCGTTAAAAATCGCCTCCACGCCTTTCAACCCACAAAGCTTCCCACACATCGACACTTGCAGTTTATAAGCCCCCCTATAATTATGCACCCTCCTAGAGCTCGAACGAAACAATTATAGGGTTCACAGCATCTCCCCCCCCCCCCCCTTTGGCAGCGCATGACGCTCTGGTGAACCCGCCTTCCCATGCCCATATGGGGTATGCCAACTGGGGGCAACAATGCCTGATCATTTAGAGTTATCATCGCTGTCTGCCTAAAGGACGTCAGGAAGCAAATACTCAAATGGGGAAAATGAAGAACGCCAAAGGGTCGCTGGTTTGGGTTCGAAGAAAACCTGTCGATGGCACTGCGTTTGCGCAAAGCCAAACCCTTTGGTAACATATGGCACTGTCTGTATTCAATTGACTGACAGCTGGAACTGACTGTGTTCACATGCAGGTGGTGGAATGCGGTGCGGTTGTGGTTTGGCAGAAGAACCCCCGTGGAACTCCACTCCGACGCACACGCGCACTTGCACGCGCACATACATGCGCACGCGAAAGCATGCACGTATACGTTGGTAACACTTCCTCAAAGTTTCATATTTTATGTGTCATATTTTAGACTTCGAGAGTTTGTCTTTAGAGGTGAAGCAAAAATGGCTTATCAGTTCACCTATATCTCGCGAAATAATTTTCCAAACTAAACATGGCACGAACAATTCAGCAGAGCATCCAAGTGCATATACAAACAGCATCAGTGAGGGTTGTTGCCTCGACACGGGCTCCGGTTACAGGACTGGCATTTGACATTGGTTGCATGGTTGCATGGACATCGCCTCTTGAATGTTTCCAACACTCCGAGACTAGTCGCATGTCGCGGCCGTCAAATTCTCGTGCCACAATGCACAATGTACATCTAAGGGCGCGCAGCGCAGCACAGTAGGAAACCACTTTCTGTACACCGCGTTTGGCGTCGGCCGCAGAGCGCGACCACAGAGGGCCGATTGGCTGATCGCGAACGCAGCCCGTACGAATCGATTTCACAGGGAGTCTTGCATGTGCTGGTACGACGCCGTCTCTATCATGAGCGGATGGCGGTGGTGGTGGTGAGACGACGCCTCCGGGCGCGTGTCGATCAGCGGGACGGAGTGCGAGGGCGCCGTCGCGAGTGGGCGCCGCGCGTTGGCGCCGTAGCTGGTGCTCTTCAGGCCGTAGACGAGCGGCAGACAGAGAGCCGAGCCGACGCCCAGGCCGACGAAGAGGCGCGTGTGGCCGACCCGGTCGAAGCACACCTGGCAGAAGACTGAAAAAGCCACGTTCAGCAGCTGGTCGGAGAGAAAGAGCAGACCCTGAACAACTGGACGGCTGGCTGTGGAATTTAAGGCGCGTACGGTATGGACCTAACTAGAGTGGTCCGCTTACAACTACCCTCCCCAAATTTCTGGAATGGTGGGGGGGGTGGGCAAGGTTGTCGTGTGGCGCGTGCGTGCCTTTTCGGAATGGGACAACTCGCCGCTGCCAACTCGAAATTCATTTATTCGAAATTCCGTGTTTCAGCAGGGATTGGATGGACAGCGTAGACATTTTGTAGACAAATTTTTCTCCCAGTTTTGGAAACATATATTTTTTATTTGTTTATTTTTTCTTAGTTTTTGTAAATTAAATCTGAAGAGGTGCATCTGCAGCCTGGTCCTAAGAATACCCAAAAAAATTGGGCTGTCCAGCCGTAAAAGAGAACCGGTCGGCATCAGACGAAAGGATGGAAGGACGGACTGACAAACCATTACGAATTTTTCCGTCGTATAATACGAACTTGGAGCGCTGACGCGCGGCGAGAGAACGGGCATGGTCCCGAAGCGACAGGCGAGAAAGAGAGGGAGGAGAGTCAGAGAGAGCGATGGAGAGACTCGCCAGGTTGACGGGGAAGTGGGCGACGTCGAAGAACGTGATGAGGGACATGGTGGCGACGACGAAGGCGGCGTTGGTGAGCGAGAAGAGGGACACGAGCCAGGCCGAGTAGAGCCAGCGACCCAGCAGGCGCACCAGGCCCAGCGTCATGGTCAGCGCCGCGTTCAGCGCCGAGATGACAAAGAGGCAGTACTCGACGTCGGACGAGTCCGCCAAGTAGCCCCTGGAAGCGTCGTGCGTTCTATGCCATTAACTGCCGACGAGGGCTGGGTGCTTAGATATTCACCGTAAATCCCCCCAATGAACGAACGCCCTGGGCATTCATTTTTTCAGGTGAATGAGCTGAAAGGACTCTAAGGATGTGGTCCAATTTGAAGGTTCACTGCGTATAGTGGGTATGTCGTCGTAGGAGAACTGGATTCCGTGGAGAATGGCTCTTCTCTCTTTATGTATACCGTAAATCCTCCAATACAACCCCGGCAAAATCACCGAAAAATCGGCAATTTTGACAGCGAAACTAGCATTACCATTCAAAATTTTTTAGGTTGAAATAATGGAAGCCCCCCCCTCCAATAGTGCCCCCCTCCAATAGTGCCCCCGGGTAAGGAGAGGTTGAAAAAATAGGGCCCGGGGGCACTATTGGAGGATTTACGGTAGGTAGTAGTTTATCTACCTAATAATCTATATGCCTAAGGATCGTAAGAAAACCGAAAACGTACGCTGAAACTCTGCCGACGACGTTGGCGACGGCAGCGAAGGAGTAGGTCCATGAGAGGAAGTGGTCGTCGATGCCCACTTCGAGCGCGTAGCTCTTCCCGAACGAGTTCACTCCGTGGAACACCGTGAACGCCGCGAGGTACGACGCGACCACGCACCGAAGAAAGGATCATCACACCCTTGTATTTTTTTTTTTGAAGGTTTGAGACCGAAGTCTCAGCGTGCCACGTTGAGGATTGAACTACAGTCCCGTGCGGATCTTACCCGGGTTTGCGACATGAGTCGCGACATGGGTCGCATGCGACCCACGCTGCGACCCTAGTGTTAAAGAATAGATGGACGCGGCGTCCACTGCGTTTTTACAATCGGCCAATCAGGCGCACCGGGGAAGCGGCGTCGTGGACCCCCAGTGTGAACACAATCCTGCTTCTCCCACTGTCTCCCCACTGGTCTCCTCTCGCGTCTTCTCCCACTATCTCCTCTCCCACTGGGTGACCGCGCGCTGACTGGAGGACGCCACATCCCCTTTCCTACTCACCGCTATACACTTTGTGTGGGTCGCAAAGCCGGTCGCATGCGACCCAGGTTGCGACTCGTGTTGCTAGCGACCCGAGTGCCCAGGTAAGATCCGCACAGGACTGTACGCACCTTGCGGTTTGGAACCCAACGCCTTAGCCCAACTGCGCAAACAGCCGCAGGACCTCCCATTCACCCTTCGTTTATTTACTCCGTTTAGAATTTCTGTTCCTATGTAGTTCTCGTTTCGGCATACAGTACATGTTGCGCTTCCTTTTTTCTCATTTTTTTGGGGAAAAATGTGGTGATCCTTGCCAGAAGGTGCCGCTTTTGATTGCTTCTGCCGGTCGTACGCCCTTGGGCTGGGAGCTGGAGGCGACGGAGAGAGAGTCTTCGCCGTCGAGCGGCTCATAGGCGTCGTCGAAGTCGGCCGGTTGCCAGGTGAAGAGGAGGCCGACGAAGTCGACGGCGCCCGTGAGGACGGCGAGCCAGACGAAGACGCGAGGCACCCGCTCGAGCAACTCCGGCTCCGTGAAGTAGAGCTCGTCCTCCTGGGGCACCAGGTTCTCGGGATTGACGACGTAGCTCTGCAGCAGCGCCACCATCAGTCCGCCCACGCCGAACGGCGCCGAGCTCAGGCCGGACACGAGGCCCGGTCGGCTGTATATACACGAGAACCCGTCGACGTCACTACAGCGGCGCAACCGGTGGTCCCCCCCCCCCCACCGATTGCCGCCCGGACGTTTCCCCTGCCCCCTGCTGTTTGCCCCCCCCGGGCGTCCCCCCCGTCTACCAATAAATCTTTTACGCAGGTGGTGCTGCTAAACGACAACGTCGTTGTTGTCACACAAACAAGACAGTAATGGGGTCCTCCTCATTCTTCTTGCGCCTGAGCTCAATCAATTCGTCACAGGAGTGAAATCAAACAGCGCGAAATGCGCGATTAATCGCCTACTGATGAATTTGGTGAACGCAGTTGATTTTTATACTTTAGGTGCATCCTCCACGGTGGCGGATGCTTACGTATGACTAGGGGGAGGGTAAAGTAACGTGTCACTGCCTCAAGAGTGACGCCGAGTACATTGTCACCAGTCGCTCGGAAAGAGTGGACGATAGCAGCTCCACTATCAATCCTTCCCAACGGTGGGCGGGGCGGGTACGGGTACGAACAACCTGGCTAATGCCGAGGAGTCAACGCGTTAAAGAACGTACGGTTCTATAATCCCATAGCCAATCTTTTTTAGACGAACGCGGCTATAGCGGCGTACAATGTCATCGGTATCGTTTATGCATACACCGCCTTAAAAAATGTTGAGCACAATAGAAATTAAGGAAAAATTTGCAGGCAGCTGCAAAAAAGGAGAATATGTGACTTTCCCAGACTGAACTACAGAAACAACAATGGTAGAACATTGCAGTCAAGTCCACTTTGAAAAATGATTGTACAAGAGCATTGCAGTTGATGTGGAGTCCACTTTGAAAAACGATTGTATAAGAGCATTCAACGATAGGAACCATCGATTTGCCTGTCACGTATTCGGCGTTTTTACCACTCGCTGCATAATGACAGACTGCACAAAGTACAGTGGTGTGGGACGCATAACAGAGATAACCATAGTGCATATCCACAGAAATGCACACACTCGCGCGTGCATGGATGCACGCACGTACCTGTATGCACAAACGCGTGCACGCACGCACGCGCGCCCACAGACATGGAAATACATACATATGACGATTGAACGAATCTACCACACTTATGGTATCTCCTAATTGTTCTGTTCTGCAAACACGTTGTTGGCGCGTGTCCTCGTGACCGCCTGGTTGTAGGTTCGCTCGCCACACTTCTTCTCCACAAACACTCTTCTTAAGTACAATTCTCTTTATTAAACTTCAAAAGTCACAACTCGACACGACTCTCTGAGATAATAGAATAAAGGGTAGATCGGAATGTCATGTATCTAGGGGCGCTTCCAATAAATTCCTTGTAATTCTTCTAACAGCTCGGCTCCACTCCAACACGCCCCGGATTTTGAGAAGAGATGCAGCAGTTGACTTGTGTGGTGAGAACTTTGGTAAGAGCTTCTTCTGCTCGCCACGCCATGTCCTCGACCGATCCGCCTTGTTCTCGAATACGATCGCCCCTTGAAAGGTTCCTGAAACAACTCCGCTGCTGCTGTCGTTCGTCCGAGCCAGGTCGATACACGTTGTCGTCAGTCGTAGTTCCTGAAAGGCCCTTAAAGCGATGATGCCAGCGCCGGCAGTATGCGTCTTGTGGAGAGGATGTCTTGGCCACTCTGCGCTGCGCGATCTTCGACTTGATACTTCTGTCCACGGGTTGTTGCCTTTCACCAGCCGCCGTCTTCATCCTTGACTTCTGTGACGCTCCCAACTTGACGTGTCGACTCGCGCCATTTTCTTGAAATCCCAACGCGCTTTCATCAACTTCTCCGCGCCGTAGCCTCCGCTGCTCGTCCTTGAATCCGTCCACGATTTTCTGAGGTTTCGAATCTGCAACAGCGACGCGTTCTTTCTCGTCTGGCAAGACTTCGGCGTGTTGTCCGTCGTTGACCTGTAAACTGAAGTTTGAAAAACCCTGAGTACTACACTCCTTGGGACACTCCTTGGGACACTCCTTGGGACTTCCCCACCCACTGCGCTGAAAAAACGTCTCATCTGTATAACCCAAAACATTCACGCTGTCTCCCTTCTCTACAACCCTGTTCGCCGCCCGTTCTTTCTCTACCATTTTAGATGTCACTTGTGACAAAGCTTGTACTGGAATCTTTAATAATGGTACTTCCGATCCATCAGGATAAGTTAATTTAATTCCCACAATCTCCAATAAATCGGTGCCTACCAAAATGTCCGGCTTTAAATTTGGCAACACTATGGCCCACATTTTGAAACGCTTTCCTTTTCTGTGCCCTTTCAAGAAAATTTCACCCGCACTAAAGTGTTTGCCA
Source organism: Paralinhomoeus sp. GSCO2_6 (assembly GCA_030248085.1). NCBI lineage: Eukaryota > Metazoa > Nematoda > Chromadorea > Monhysterida > Linhomoeidae > Paralinhomoeus > Paralinhomoeus sp. GSCO2_6. Next base: position 63,940 of record JASAMY010000575.1, read on the forward strand.
TCCACACCGTTTATCTTTGACACTGCGTGAGGTCGATATAATGCCTCCCAAACCTCTGGGTATTTTGATTTATAAAAATTCACCAAAACATCTTTCATCTTATCGTTCACGCAAGTGCGCGAAGCACCCGTGTCGGCAATAGCATAAAGACCAGAATCTGCATCTGATGATTGAATCACAGATGGTAAACCCTCAAACTGTATATCATTAGGTACATAAATCCTTTTAGGTTGTTCCAATTCTGGTACAATCTTTTCCTCGGTCTTACTCATGACAGCCACCTGGGATCTGTTGTCAATTTTTTGATTGGACCAATACTGTCGCCAGTTCTCCTGAATTTTTCTCGTCTCATTAAACGTAATGTCATTACTATTGAACCGCACCTCATTACCTATGCCAACAAACGGTATTGAAACTGATTCATCGTGCCTTATGTCATTCACAGTTTTAACATTCGACTTACTGCAATTTTTGGCCATGTGCCCGACTACTCCACAATTGAAACAGGTCAATGCGTTCACTGCATTGTTCCTCACATTTGACGGCTCATTCCGCCAATTGGGATTTTCTTGCTGAGGCATATTAGGAGGTCCATTCTGCCAACGATTGACATTTGGTGGGCCATTTCGCCAATTGGTATTATTCCCAGGCTGTTGAGGCATATTCGGAGGTCTGTTCTGCCAACGAAAATTATCCGTGGGATTATTCCCAAACTGTTGAGGAATATTCGGAGGCCTATTTTGCCAACCAAAGTTGCGCATCAGTGGTTGATTGAAATTCTGAATTGGGCGATTCTGAATAGGCTGACGCACATTTCTGTCCAATCTGTTATTTGTCATCGCACCCTGCGTCATATTGATGGTTTGTTCCTTTTGTAATGCCTTGGAAGTAACGTTATTCCACGTAAAATCTTGTGTTGACACATATGGTCTAAATCTTTCACTCATATTGGTATAGAAAAAGTATGCCCTCAAACAATCTGTCACTTCAAGTTCATCCAAATTCAATTCCGCAAATTTCTTACTAGAGGAGGTAATGTACTCTTGCACTGTTTGAGAGTGTTGTTCCCACGTCAACCATGCAACCATGCCCTAATTCGTTGAGATAATGGACTTTTGTCCACAAAATGCTGTGAAAATGTTTCACATAAACGGGTATAATCGTTCTGAATTTCAGCCGATAAAGTGCGGAAAAGTGATAACGCATCACCACAAAAAGACATGACCATGTATCGGCACTTCATTTCTTCTGGGTATGTCCGCACTGCCCAATCAAAAGTAAACAACCAATCGTCAAAAGAGACAGTGCCTTTACCATCAAAACTCTTCACTTTCGGATCTGGATAATCCCTCAAATTTATGTAACCATTTTCGTGTCCATTACCATTTCCGTTCCCATTTCCGTTAGTGTGTTCATTCTGTGTAATGTTTTGTAAAATCGTTTCTAAATGCTGTTGTTGAGCTTCCTGCATTGCCAGTGTCTGTTGTCGTTGGGCCTCTATTAAAAGTAATGTTTGTTGTCGCTGATCCTCTGCCCGCCATTCTTGCATTTCATTTTGCATTTGCATTTGTTGTCGCTGATCCTCTGCTCTTCGTTCCTGCATCTCATTTTGCATTTGCATTTGTCTTGCTAATAAAGAAAAATAATCCAACGTACCGTCACCTTCCGGTTGTCCATCTGCGGACGGCTTATCACGTGAACGACTACGACTTTGACTATTGTTATGCATATGCACCTGACTTTGTTGTATTCCGCCAGTTGATTCTTTTCGCACGTCCCTTTCAGACTCTTCTCGTCCACGACTGCGACTACGACGCGAGTGTTGATCCCGTTCCTGTAATAATTGTTCATACTTTTCATTTGCCGCCGCCAGCTGCTGTCTCTCTGCCTCTAAACGTTCTAAACGCTGTCGCAATTCGAACTCTTCCTGTCTCTTTCTCTCACGCCTCTTTCTGTCCCTCTCGCGTCGCTCCACCAAACGCTGTTCCTCTGACTGATTACTCTCCACACCAAACTCCGTCTCACTCTCTTCACCATCTGTCACATACCCATCAATCGCAAAATCACTCGAATTCGCGTCTTTATTCGACATATCACTCAGTTTAAGATCAAATACTGGTGGTCAATCATTCATGAAGATCCCGAAGGTCAATGCTTTCAAGACCGTGTAGGTCTAATTCAAAGGAGACCGTGAAGGTTCCTATATTTAAAGGAGACCGTGAAGGTTCCTATATTTAAAGGAGACCATGAAGGTTCCTATCTCTGGAGAGCCCAAATAAATTTGGGAGAATTCTCTCTGGTGTCGGTTATCTATACAAGTGTGTATCCTCCGAATATAGGATACCAGCCGATAATTCTTAAATATGACTTATCTTACTCTCTTATGTTTAACTTTATCTCCAAATATACAAAATATACGAGTGACAAAATACTAAATACGACGTCAGCACGAGGGCCTTGACGCCTTGCTTGACTCCGCCCGTCCCGACTGCTCGACACTTGACTGTACGTCTGCTGTTCGCTTCCCACTGCTCGACGACCAAACTCGCAGGTACCACCTGGAGGGTCCACAACGCCCACTGCTCGCCCTATTCTGCACGCCCAAAACAGCTCGATCGCCTTCGAACGGGACGACCGACACTCCACACTCTGACAGCTCGATCGTCTTCTATGCCTCCACTTGAACTGCACGACCGCCTTTGAGCAGGACAGCCGGCCCAGCACGTTCTCGACTTCAGCAGCGCGACCGCCCTTGAGCAGTACAGCCGGCCCAGCACGTTCTCGACTTCAACAGCACGACCGCCTTTGAAGAGGACAGCCGGCTCTGCGCGCCTTGACTTTGAACAGCACGACCGCCATTGAACAGGACAGCCGGCTCTATCTCGACTTCAACAGCACGACCGCCTTTGAAGAGGACAGCCGGCTCTGCGCGCCTTGACTTTGAACAGCACGACCGCCGTTGAACAGGACAGCCGGCTCCACCCCTTGACTTGAACAGCTTGGCCGGTGATCTCGGGGGATCCACTCGACCACTGACGACGCCGCACTTGACTGACGATGTATCCTGCCTGACGCTCCAATTTGTTGGCGCGTGTCCTCGTGACCGCCTGGTTGTAGGTTCGCTCGCCACACTTCTTCTCCACAAACACTCTTCTTAAGTACAATTCTCTTTATTAAACTTCAAAAGTCACAACTCGACACGACTCTCTGAGATAATAGAATAAAGGGTAGATCGGAATGTCATGTATCTAGGGGCGCTTCCAATAAATTCCTTGTAATTCTTCTAACAGCTCGGCTCCACTCCAACACACGTGTGCAGTCGGGATCGCTGTATGGACAGTATCACACTGCTAGAAGTTCGTTGTGCTAACACCATCTGTAATCTAGAGCAGTGATGGCACAAGAAAGTACATTGAAAGGGCATCACTTGATCTAGTGGCTCCATCAAGAATCGATCCCAGAACCATGTGCGCAAGAGGCCGATTCTCTACCATTAGGCCATACGCTGCCCCAGAGAGTGTATGTACTATGTACACAACAGGCTGTTAAGGTATAATTTATGGAGCTGTTCTGCAAACCCAATTTACCATACCACACCAAAAAGTATCATTACTTGGTGCGTGCATGCCATTTTCTGAAATAAAATATCTCGCGATGAAAACGCCGAATATGTGACAGGCAAATCGATGGTTCCTATCGTTGAATGCTCTTATACAATCGTTTTTCAAAGTGGACTCCACATCAACTGCAATGCTCTTGTACAATCATTTTTCAAAGTGGACTTGACTGCAATGTTCTACCATTGTTGTTTCTGTAGTTCAGTCTGGGAAAGTCACATATTCTCCTTTTTTGCAGCTGCCTGCAAATTTTTCCTTAATACAGTGGTTTTTCCTGTTTTTCCTAATTCCTGATACAGTGGTTCCAGTACGTGCGTGCGTGCGTGCATGCATGCATGCTTGCGCACGCGCGCACAGCGAGTGGTGTGTGACGCGCTCATTACCCCAAGCCTGACCACGAGGACGCCACCACCATCAGCATGTCCGTTGAGGACGTGTCCTATGTGGCCCTCTGCGCGGCCAAGATGGTGGTCAACTATGGCGTGCGTGCGTGCATGAGTGCGTGCGTGCGTGCGTGCATGCGAGAGTACGGGTGTGTGTGCGTCCGTTGGTGTGTGCGTGCAAGAGTGCGGACGTGCGTGCGTGCGTGCGTCAGCGCGTGCGTGCGTGCGTGGGAAAGTGCGTGCATGCGAGTGTGCAGGCGTGCGAGCGTGCGGCGGTGTGTGCGTGCAAGAGTGCGGACGTGCGTGTGTGCAAGAGTGCGAACGTGCGTCAGTGCGTGTGTGCGTGCGTGCGTGCGTGCAAGAGTGCCTGCATGCGAGAGTGCGGGCGTGCGTGCGTGCATTGGTGTGTGCGTGTGAGAGTGTGGACGTGCGCGCGCGCGTGCGTATGTGTGTGCGTGCGTACGTGCATGCATGCACGCGCGCCTTGTGGGGTTGCACATGAGAGTGCACATCCCAAAAACACTTGATGTTCACTGCTTTGATAAAGTCAGCCAAAAAATATTTTAACATCTGAAAAGAAAAACGAAAAAAACTGAAAAAACGTAGGGTGAGTCATGGGAACAACATGGGTGGAGCAGGAAAGGACACTGGGGTAACGCAGTATTGATTGGTTTTCAGGAGATGGCAGAGACGCCAGCGGGAGTCGAACCCGCGACCTATCGATTGTTTGTCCAAGACCCAATGTTACTAAGTGTTCCAGATCTCAAGATGGCGGGTATTTAGGAAGAATCCATTTGGGGGGTTAATTTCTGATTGTATACAGCGTATGCTTGCAAAGTTTTATACTGATTACTTTAACAAAAAAAAATATTAAAAAAATATAAGAAAAAAAGTCATTTTTCGAAGGTTCAGGAGCTCATATCTCATTATCCAGTGATGAAACTTTCGAAACATTGACTTACCGAGGACTCGCCTTGGCGTATTGTTGACGAAAATCGAAGAAAAATTGGTGGTTTACATGTAATTTTTTGGAGTTTTACTCTTGGTGCAACTAACAAAAAAAAATCGCCATTGTCGATATAGACACTGGTCGCGCCCAATTTGTTGAAAGTACAATGCTACATGTCTAGGCGATCAACTTTCACCATTATAGCAAATCTCTGCGATGAGTGGTTGAGGCGCCTATAGCGCACAAAATTTTGGCCGAAAAAACGACTATGTCCAAAAAAACGGGCAAAATCGGCCATAACTCAACACTGGTAGTACCTAGAGGCAAATGCTTTGCAGGTTGAAAATGCCATCGTTGGCCGCGCTTACACGCCAAGTTTCAGCACAATCGCAAGTGGCATTCGGGAGCGGCGGTCCAAAAAAGTGGCAGAGAACAAGAGAAAAAAAACCCGCGTTTCCACAACATTTTCAGAGGTATCGCCCCCTTGCAGCAAAACAAGGAAACGCGTTACAGCGCGTTCGATGCCCCAGAAGAAGGCGGTTCATTTGAGCCATAACGCGCCGAAATCCCTTCAGGCAATCAAAAGTTATAGGCGATCGAAAATTCAAAAAGCCGCATTGAGAAGTCGTCACATATTAGGGTTGTACGCTGACGCGTACACCCTGATCAGGGTGTACGCGTCAGCGTCATACCTGTAACTGGGTCTGGCAGAGTGGGGGGGGGGGGTAGCTGGCCGATTTTGGGGGAGGGGGTCTCCGGAGCAAAAAGTGGGGGGGGGGGTAGCTGGCCATTGTTTGAGTTATAATGGTACTTATTGGTCTAAAATGGGTATAAAAAAGGGTGTAAACAGTGTTATTTAGCTGTTTTATGGTCATACAACACCGAAAAGCACTGAAAAACACCAACAGTTACTCACTTTTATCGTTTTAGACATGACGAAAATCCTTTGGGAAAATTCTGGGGGGGGGGGCGGGGGCGAGTTGGGGGGTGGTTGAAAAACTAGTGGGCGAGCCCAAGCCCCCCAACTACCCCCCAGTTACAGGTATGGTCAGCGTACAACCCTAATAGAAATCAGGGTGTACGCGTCACCGTACAACCCTAATATGTGACGACTTCTCAATGCGGCTTTTTGAATTTTCGATCGCCTATAACTTTTGATTGCCTGAACGGATTTTGGCGCGTTACGGCGCAAATGAACCGCCTTCTTCTGGGGCATCGAATGCGCCATAACGCGTTTCCTTGCTTTACTGTAAGGGGTCAATGGTTCCAAAAATGTTCCAATTTTGCGGCTTTTTTTTCATGTTCTCCACCAGGTTTTTGGAGCGCCGCTCGCGAACGCCAGGGCCTACTCGATGAAACTTGGTATGTGTAGCCGGCTAGTGATGGCAAAGCCAAAGGATTTGCGTGCACTAGGTTTTGATCTCGAGATATTGCCCATTTTATCCGATTATCGATTGATTTTTTTCTTGGAAATGGGCCACAAATTTTGTGCCCTATAGGCGCTTTAATGGTACATCGCAGCGCTTCGCTGTAAAGGAGAAAGTTGGTCGCCATGACATGGCTTTCTGGTTACTTTCAACAATTGGACCAAATTGGACGCACCCAAATACCTCCCCCCATTATATCGAAAACGGAAATTGGCGATATGTCGGTGTAGTTAGGCCGAATGG
>JASAMY010002813.1:0-70484 GCA_030248085.1 Paralinhomoeus sp. GSCO2_6
TTACAAGCTCTCTATCAAAATCTCAAGTCACTGATTTTCAGAATCCTCAGATTTCGTGTGCATATATATGCACTGGGCGGTTTGCCAGGCTACTGTAGATATTACCGCTGTGTGCATGCGCACTCACATGCAAAACTTTGAGACTTCAGAATCGCTTGCTGTGCCCGGATAAGGTCCGTAGAGTCCGATGCCTTCTGACTGCGGACACGTGTTGTCGCAGTCACGAGCAGCCGACTCGCCCTGTTCCCGCAAGCAGGGCCGCAGCTGGGTTTTTGAGACTAAATTCACGTTCCACATCTTCCTGGGGCCGATTATTATTCGATGATTTAGTCATCAACCGTCGTACAGTTGTAGTTGTGAAAGCAGGTGTGGACGATCATGGGGAGCGGAGCCATTGCTGCGGTGTGGCGCTGGCGAAACGATGGAGGGCCGCAACTGTCGACGCAGGCACTGATGTTGCGCTCGCGCAAGCTATACAAACGGCACTCAGGCGGCTACATTGTGCATGTATGTATGATGACATTCAGGCGTAAACTGTTTTGGTGATTTATATTTTGAAGTAAAATTGCGCATCGTATGAACGGCGCGTGGACGCACATGTCGCAGACGTCGATCCAAGCTCCGATTGGCTGGAGTCCTTCCATGTCACCAAAGCGAGCCGACATGTTCCCTATGGCCCTCCCGGCGTGTGAGAAACAGCTTATCGCGCTGTTATCGAATTCTAGCAAAAAGTATCACTAAAACAAATTCACTTGGACCAAAGGCAATTCGGTGTGCGTCATATGTACATACCGCAAATCTTCCACTTCCCGTTCACTAACCTCTCTTTACCCGAGGCACTACTAGAGGGGGGCGGGGACCATAATTCAACCTCGAAATTGTAGCGGTAAAGCAAATATCTGCAGTCAAAATTTCCAGTGTTTTTAGTCACTTTTCCCTCCTCTCCTTCCCCTAAACTTTCAAGCTCTCCGTATCCTTGCAAAGTAGGGGGGGCGGTACTGTACCTTCGTCTTTCTGGTATACCTTCCTCAGGCAATTGATGAACTGCTGTCCAGTTCGATGGCCCAGTGGCGTTGTGAAAGCTCGCTGTGGCGTTGTGCACCGGCAGTGGCGCCGTGTAGTTGTTGGCAACTACCAATGCCGCTCCGTTCAAGACAAGCACCAGAATCGCAAGCGCTTTCGCAATGGAATTCATTTTCTCCGACGCGACTGACTGTGTTCGGCGTGACTGTGCTCCGCCCGTTCGGCTCAAGCTCAAAAAGTGCGAGTTCTTGCTCTTTTGAAGTTGCCTTTAAATGTGATGGAACGAGAGAAACTTCAAGACCAAAAGAAACTGCGCCAATCAAAAACAAATGCAGCTAATTTCAGCAGATCTGCAGTGTTGCTGATTTCGGTCAGCCCTTCGCTTCAGCCGAAGTGAGCTACAGTACACAACCTACCTATACCAGTCTTCTGTTTTAGTATGGAAAGTACGTCACCTTCTTCTTCTTCTTCTTCTTCTTCTTCTTCTTCTTCACTAGGGCCGGCGACGGAACAGAGACGCTCGAAAACAGAGACAGACGACGCGCGCACCGCGCAGCCGAGCAACAGAGTGCTGAAGTATACACTTACAGGTACATCTGTAGCATTAATTGGCATTAATTAGGCAAGATCTTTTTTCTTGTTCATCATTAATTAATTAGGCAGTAGCATTAATTAGGTAAGGTCACCCCCAACTACATGTTATACTTGGACAATAGCAGTGGCAGCCACTTTGAGCTCATGATTCGCTGTTGAGCGTCTGTTTGCTGTATCTGTTGCTTGGCGTGATCTGACGCCGGTTTCAGCAAAAATTATGACGGGAGAATTTCACTCGCACTGCAGATGTATATAGACCGACACATATAGATGCGTATACGTATATACATCAGTTGTCTATATGGATGTGTCGGCCGACACATGTATATACGACAGGCCGGCCCTGACGACGGCGGCAGACGAATCGGCAGGCGACGCAGGGGCTGAGAGTGTCCGCGTCACCTATGTGCAGCACAATGTACATGTACAGTTGGTACGCTTGGTTTGAGTGTCTGTTTATCCAGTATGGTGCATCTCTTTTAAATTTGCCGTTTCCGCTGGCGTCTTTTCTTTCAACGTTCGTGTATCGTGAGCACAACCGTTCTGTTCGGAATACAATTCTTTACAAACTAAACGAAGCTTCTGTAGCGTTCAAAAATCTGTCGAAATGGATCATTTACAGGGTTTGAACGTATTGCAGAGCATTGCAAGTGGAGTCGACGGAATCGGTCAACCCTTTATTAGCTACCTGGGCTAATTGTTTGAAGGCTGGAGGGAGGGGATACTTGTAAGTTGGGGTCTGGGTAATTATGTTGGGGAGGCGAATTATAAGGTTCGCGCTTCTCGGTATTCTAGACTTCATTTAGGTACCACAGCAGAGAAAAAGTGCATTAGAATCGACATTGCATTCCACAAGGGACGCACACGACAATATCGGCACCAAATGCTGCCAAAAAAAGCACTATCGGTGTATTAGGACTTGTACACCTAGTTTTGCCGCTAAAAGCGGCCCAAGCGTTCGGGCAAAGTCGTTTAAAACATTTTGGACGCGCTCGTACTCTGTGTCGGCTGTCTGCGACGCGGTACGAGTGGTCACGTTGTCACTTTGCCAAAAATGTCGAAATTCTTGCATTTCGTTTGTGTTTCGCTTCTGTTGTTGCACTGTCGGCTGGCATCGGCTACGGAGAACGAGTTGGTGCTCAACATCAGCGATGCCGAGATGATGCGTGGCCCCGTGCCCGTTGAAAGATACCAAGTATACATACAGGCTTAAATTCGTCATTTCGAACCAATCAATGAAAGTCCTTTGCTTTTTTTGTTGCCTGAAAGGCGTTCTCGGTCTTTGCAGCCGCCTGACTACATTCTGCACCGGCTCGACGTCTGGCCCTACCGGCGGATCCCCTACGTCTTTGACGACGTGCTCTCGAACGACGAGTGAGTGGGAGATTGGACGGGGGGGGGGAAGGGTGCAGGTCGCAGCTCCGTTAATTTGTTTGTGCACCGCCAGGAGGAAGCTGATCGTGGCCACAATGCGACTCCTCGAGCGGCTCAGCGAACGCTGCATCCGCTTTGTGGAGCGCGACCCGACCTATGACAAAGTTTGCTTCGTTTTTCTCGTCTCAGCACATCTGGGAGTGGAGGGGGGGGGGAAGAGAAATCGCGTCGGCCTTGCAGCAACTCTTCCTCTTGGTGAAGAAGACCTCGACCGACGAGTGTCAGCAGCTGGGAGCGCCTACTCACATGATCGACCCAATTCGCGACCGGCCGCTTATTCACCCTGAACTCGCGCCTGTGAAGGTGGAATTGGGATCCGAAGTGAGCGTGCGTGCGTGCGTCTGTGCGTCCGTGGCGGATCCATTCCATGGTGGAGGAAAATGGACCCATCCCCCCTCCCGAAATCGGAAACGTGGGACAAAGGGTATACGGCACGGCTTTGTGGGGGGGGGGGGGGTTCGTGATAGCGGACCTGCTTTTCCCCTTGAAACTGCTTGCCGATAAACAAAAAGTGCAAAATTTTCGCCTGTGGCGCTGTTATTGTTGATCAATAACTGTCACAAATGGACGGATTATGCATGTGCAGAAGTCACCGCCGAAGTGGCCCACAAAAATCGGCGTCCATAAATTTCAGCAGAGTCCCCTTCTGCAAAATCGCCTCCCCCTCCCTCCCTTCAATTCAAAAATGCTCTCGCCACTGGCGTGCGTGCGTGTGCGTTGCCGACCGCCAGCGTAGTAAAGTACGCATCAAGCAGAATGCTACGCATCGCTTAGTGCAACTTGTTGGGCACGCTTCACGAGATGATGCATGTTCTGGGCATGCAGCACGAGCACCAGCGACCCGACCGGGACGAGTACGTTGAAATTATCTGGGAGAACGTCAAAGAAGAAAACAGAGGTTTTCTTTTTACAGTTCGATTTAAAATTTCCGGTGCAAACGTTTCTTTCTTTACAGAGCAGTTTACGATAAAAGAAAACTTCAAGACATACGGCCTACCCTACGACTACGGCTCCATCATGCACTATGACCACGGTGAAGTTGTCACGATTTTTTTTGGCTTGCTCGCTTCTCTTTGGTGTATGGGTACGGTAACGTCCATTTCGCATAAAACAGCAAATCAGATCCGCCTGAAAAAGCCGCTGAATGGCAAGCGTCTAGGCGGCGTGGGCGGTTGGGACCACCTCTGTGACATGACGAAGCTATGTCGAGCTTACAGGTGCACGAGATGAGTTGTTGGAGAAAGTTTGGCATTGCCTTTTGTTTTTTTTTTCAGATGCACTCACTGTTCCGCAGCCAAACGGTGCAACCAGCGAGCAACGACTCTAATCAATGGCAGCGACAGGAACATTCTAAATCTCATGACAGTGATACTATTTCTTCTGTTCGCTGCTCTAGTGAATTTTTGACGATTGAGGTCGCGACACAGGCTCTGTCTTCTGGCTATTCCCATTTGGCTCACTCTTCACTATTCTTGCTTCTTCTGTCTTCTGCCTTTTGCACAAATTGCAACACAGTTTTGCGCGGTCCTACGACGCATTTCAATGAAATCCTGGAGGGAGTTCATCATATGAAAGTTTTTCTGAGGGAATAATTTTGGAGGTAAAATGTTCATGTTCAAAAATGTTCAAAATGTAACACCGGTTCTCTCTCCCTCTCTCCCCGCCTGCCTCCGTTGCCGCGCACAAAGATCTCTCTAGCTCGCCAGCGTCTCGTGTTGCTGCACTCGTCTCCTCCGCCCCGCACACGGGGCTGCGCCATTCCCATCCCCCAGAAAAGAATCAGGTGCGCGCAGAACGGACCACGCTAGGCCACTTTCGTTGGGCAGTGTATTTATTACGTCTGCGCTATGTGTATATTTATTACGTCTGCGCTATGGGCGCGTCGTCACGCGTTGTGCACTCTTTTTCCATTCCAAGTACGAGCCCGGCCCGTACGCTCCCTACTGGAACGGAAAGTGGTGCAAGCTTGCTAGTCGACAGAGAACAACAACGCTGCGTAATCGCTTGCAACCGACGCCTGCGTCGCGTGTTGCGCGTGCCCGGCCACCACCGGTGGCGTGTATGGACCGGCCTGGCTGAGCGATAGCGCACTCGGCGGTTTATTTTTGAAGGGCCGAAAGAAAGATGACAGCTGCTGACGGCCGGCTGGCGGCCGCGACGACGTTCTTGGCCTGCCTGCTCATCCAGATCCTCTGCAGAGGGATGCTGGGCGCGTACGGCGTCTACGTGGCGGCGCTCGTGGAGAAGCAGGGCTGGTCCAAGGCCCACGCCAGCCTCGTCGCCGCCTTGATGGGCACCGCCGTGATCCTCGGCTCGTTGATTCATTCTCCTCCTCGTGTATTGATTATTGTTGGCAATTGATGACACGAGCAGGCCCCCTGATCAGCGTGCTCTACCAACTGCTGGGCAGTCGGTGGCTGGCGGCTCTGGGCTCGCTCGTCTGCTCCACCGCCTTCGTCGTCGCCGCCTTCCTCACGGATTGGATCTCCTTTGCAGCGGCTCACTTCGTCGTCGGTTCGTAAAACGTGCACGAGCTGAAATCACGAGAGCGACAGCGGCGTAGAGGGGTCTTTTAATAGAATAATTGGCGTGGAGGGTTTTTAATGGAAAAATACACTGCGCACACACGTCTGTGCGCTCACACTCTTGGTATTCATGTACTGCAGAGTCAGACGCACACATGCAGTACGCGGCCATGCGTACATCCAGACACTGAAAAAATTTGCCTTTTGACTAAACTTTTAGCTAAACGCTGGCCCATTTAGGAAGGGGGGGGGGGGGGTGGCGAATAAACTCAAAGGCGTTTGCCGTTTGGGGAGGGTGAAGTTACACTCATAAGGCCTTAGGTGCTAATTATGGGGTTCACGGTATATTCTACGGACGGGGCATGCGCATGTGTACGCGTTAGGGCTGGGCTTTGCGCTGGCTTGGATCACGACTGGGGCAACGGCGGCGGAGGCGCTGAGCTCGTGGCGCGACACGGGTCTGGCTGCGCTCAAGCTGGGGCCCAGCTTTGGCCAGCTGGTCTTTCCGCTCATCTTTTACTACTCCATCGAGTGGTTCGGAATACACGGCTCCATGCTCATCAACGTACGTGTTAGAGAACCATTGTACTGTACCTTACAATGCTGTAGGTACAGTGTCGGTTTGACAAATGAGTCCCATTCAAATGGAAACTCGAAAAAGCAATTTAGGCTGGTCTCACACTGCAGCTGACCGTGTTGGGCGCCCTGATACGACCCCAACACGTGCACAGAGAGGATCACAGAAAATCCAGAGGTAGGTAAGCTGTCTCGTGTGTCGTCTGTCTATCGATTTCAGCAACCAGTAGGTGCATGATCGAGACCGTTCCGCGTGATTGTGCGGATGCTTGAAGATGTGTCGGTTACAATACCCAACTACGGTACGCTCTAGAAAACCTAACATCCTAACAGCAATATGTGTGTGCACGCAACGCTGCAGCGGCTGCCGATGTTTCAGCCTGCTTCCCGGAGCTGCTGCACAAGGACAGTCTGTTCTGGCTGACCTGCATCTACACGCTGTTCCTCGGCTTGTCCTCATCCATCGACTTCGCGCTCACGAACACGCTGATCATCGAGAGAGGCCTGTCCGCCAAGTCGGCCGCCACTCTCTCCACAATAGCCCAACTCGTGCGCGTTGACCCGTACGAATGGCTGCAACTTCCTTTGCATTTTGCTATTCGTGTTCCGCTGGGACATTCAGTAGTGCAGCCGGAATCTGGTTTCGGGTAGCACAACATGTAAGAGTCGGGTAATTTCCGGTAAATTTGACAAATTACTGCCCTTTAGAGCCCTCGAAACACTTGCGCAAATTCAGCAAGTTGAGTTTGTTTTTGTGCCCCATTGGAAAATATCGCAATGCCTCTTCTCCATAAATTCGGGTATCGGAACATTTTGGAGGGGGCACTTGCCACTTGCCACCTGTGCCCCCTGGCTACGCGCACTGGGTCCATTCATTCATTTTGTTTTAACTCTAGGCAAACACACTCGGTCGTCTGCTGGTGACTGCGCTGGCTCCCGTGTACTCGAACATGGCACTCGTGAACGTCTTGGGGGCGCTGGTGATGACGGCTGGCTTGGCTAGCTTGGTCCTGGTCGCGGACACGTTCGTGTCGTTCGCCGTCGTGATGTGCGTGGACTTGCTGGGTTACGGAGTGGTCTGCGGCGCCGCCTACGCTCTCATGGGCCAGCTCTTCTCGACGCTGCAACTGCCTACCTGCCTCGGCTACCACGCCTTCTACTATGGAATCGGCTGGTTCGGCGGGCCCGTGCTGGCCGGTGAGAATTCTTGGTTGTCGCTAGAGTTGGGCGCGTATTTTTTCAAACGTATTTTTTCAAAAAAATACACGTATTTTTAAAAAAAATACATCGCCGGCTGTATCTTATTTTTAAAAAGTACGGTCGTAGTCGTAATCGTAAGGTCATAATGATAAATCGGAGTCGTAAGCCACTATTTTGTTGGGTCAACCTGCAATATATAATAAACATTTGTTGCTATTAATCAATGTACCCTGCATTGAAGAGCGCATGTGACTTGTGTGGGTGGGTAGACTTACGACAAAACGATTTGTTCTACATCATATATTCTTACGATGCTTAGATTTCGCTTATGGTAGGTTTCAGACGCAGTATACGCAGACCCAACAATTGGTTCTGCTAGCTTTTGCTATTGCTAACTCCTCTACTGTCCTCAATCTCTACTCATCAATCTCTGCGTCGCGCCCTGGGTCGCATTCTTTGTTGGATGCCAAATCTCCTGGTTGCGCATTACTCCGCCTACGCACCACTTACCCACACACCCACACACACACACACACACACACACAGACACACACACACACACGCACGGACACAGACACACACACATACACACGTACGCACACACACACACACACACCCCTACACGTCCACTTGCGCTGCTTGCGCAGTTTGACAGCGTTCGACCTACTTTATGTACCGATTTCTAAGCTGCTTCTAAGCTTCGCTGATGGCTTACTATGATGTATGGTCCATGTACATGCGTACTCTAAAAAAATACAAAAGATACGTATTTTTTTTTAAAAAATACCGTATTTTTTTCAAAAAAATACGTCGGACAAAATGGTCAAAACGTATTTTTCCCAACTCTAGTTGTCGCGAACATTCATTTTTTAATTCTGCCAAATGTGACGCCTAGGATACTTTGGTGACGCCTATTCTGTGGCCGCAGCGATGGGTTGCGCCGCAGCGTTCGGCTTGCTGGGAACCATTGTAAACCTTGCGATTTATGTGGTGATTCACTATCGGAAGAGACAAACAAACAGAGCGATGCCGGAGAAGGAGCTTGAGAAGGAGACAAACTCTGCCGTCTGACTTGTAGTAGGATGCGATCGCTTGCGAATCGCACCGAAATAAAAACGGGTCGAGTGCACGGCTGCAGCACGGCGGACGGGACAGTGAGCGGTGGCACGTTCGCAGATAAGGGCGCATGCGCGGGAACTGGGATGAGGCTGAGAGGCAGAATTGGGTTCGGGCTGCTGCGCACACGCATTGCATTGCGCAGGCAGAGTGCACGACTACACTTTGCGCAGTGGAGCGCGAGTGATGAACGGTAGCGCCGAGTCCTTTGGATATGCGCCCAACTGCACAAATTACGACAACCTCCTGCAGCTCAGCTGCGACCCCAAGCTGCCCAACTCGGTGTGCGCTTTTGGCAACATCAGTGGATTGGGCAGCGCAGCACTGTGGTTTGTCGTGTTGCTGCCACAAGTGAGACTGTTTGTAACACTTTCTTTTGGAAACTCATCTTGAGAGTGAGACTAACGAGTTCCGTTTCAGATCTGGCACAGCTTTCGGCAGCGCTCGGTGCAAGGGTTGTCTGTTTACTGGGCTCTGGGCAATTTTACTGCGGCTGTTGTCAACGTGTTTTTTGTATTTCTCTCCCACTGTCCTCTGCCGTTGTATACACGAATCACCGCTGTGTACCTGGTAGCCCTCCAATGCCTCCTTTTATCTGCATTCTGGTTCTTCACCGTTCACAGCGCTCACAAAGCGCTAGTGACTGGAGCCTGCGTTCTGCTGTGGATTGGCGTAACCGTTGTGCATCTGGTGAGACCGGAAGTGCATCAGCACACTATTTGGGCGGCGATTGCCTTGTGGAGTGTGGCTATCTTTCCGCAGGTGAATGATAATTTTGTAATTTGAACAATTCTTTACATTGGGCACTTTATAACTTGCAGATTTTCTTGAACACGAAGCGCAGGTCTACAACGGGTCTGGCTAAAGGCATGGTTCTATTGAGCACAATCGGGAAGACAACCGACTTTCTTAGCACTTATTTATTGCAAATGCCTATGCAATATGTTGTCATGGTCTTTTTCTCCAGTTCTACTGCTCTCGTCGTCGCGTTGCAGGTTGTGTAGCTCAACTTGTTCGGATTTTTATGGGTTTCTTTCAACGCAGTTTCAGAAAGAGCGCTTTTAAAAAGGTTGTCAGTAGGATTAATGTGCTGGTAGCTTTTAGCTTAAGGTGGTGCTTCAGCTGGCGCCTTAGGTACAACTCTGCTATATATGGTGTTCAATGTACTGTAATATTTGTGTGTAGTATACCTTGGTACATTGTACATTGTGCCTTGCAGATGTTGCAGTATTGGGACAGTCCACCGAGAAGACGGCGTCTGGCGACCGTCGACTCGGAGCCGGGCGCGCACGAGCTGAGTCGGCTGTCGATTTCGAAGAGGGCCGACGCCGACCCACCGTTGCCGCCCCACCGGACGGTGTGTCATGCGACAGTCCGACTGCTTCTCGCCTTCCTGATTCTAGCGGAGCTGCTCTCCTTCTCGGCCGCTCTCCTCTATAGGACTTGGCACACGCAGAGCTGGCTCTGGTCCATAGCGGCGCCTTCGCTAACGTACGGCGCGTTGATTGGGGTGGAGATCTACTACTGCTTGCGCTCGTGATACATGTTCGCTTGAAACGTGGAGAGACGAGAATTGGTGCTCAGTTCTTGCAGCTCACGCTCACAATATACCATTCCTTTCTTCTCTACCGCGTGTGTGCAGCAGCCACCAAAAGAGAGTCAGATTGGACGGTCCTCTTTGACAACCGATTCGTAGGAGGGCGGCGGCGGTTCGGCGTCCTCGTAGGAAGGCGGCAGACTTTCGGCGGCGACGCTCGGCTGCGATCGCAGTTGTCGACTCAGCCTACTCCCGCCCCAACTCCTGAATTGCGCACATGTGCGTGGAACAAGCATTCATTTTGGTACATGCGCGTGCGAGGGCCACCCACCTATTCGAGCCGACCGACCCCTGAGACGGGACGGTTCGAAGGGTGGACCGGCGCTCGGCCGCCCGGTCCGGGGAGCCGACCCGATGTTGGGCCCTCCGCCTGTTGCGCAGCCTCTCGAAGTGGCTCTGACACTGCATGGCGACGTCGAATCGCCAGTACGTGAACGCCACGCACACCGCTACCAGTAGGAGAAAGCCCAATGACACTAAAAATGCAGGAAAAAAATTTGAAAAAGCGATGCGAGAGAAAATTTGAACTCACGTCCGAACTGAATGGCGGAAACGAACATGGAGACGAACAGATTGTAGATTGCGTACTGAATAATGAGCACACTAACGGCCAGGACGAAACCCTGAAGTTGCAACAAATATTTTGGGAAATAGCAACAAAGAAATCTAAAAATACAAACAAGCACCTGTACAACAACGTAAGCAAGAACAAAAGACGGTCTTCTCAAAATTAGACCCAGTAGTAAGCTCAGCACGACGGCCGCTTGAACGCAGGTCAGCACTGACAGTGCGATTAAGGCCCGCTTTGACATATATCTGCAAAAATCAATAGATATCTGGTTGTAATTTGTAAATCACAAAAGCGGCAGCTCTAGCTAGTAATGTCTCGTTGCACTCACATTATTAAGCCGATGCAACAGCAGACTAGGAAGATTTCGGCAGCAACGACGATGCCCGCTTGTACCTAAAAAGGCTCATTAATTGTATTGCGAGATGATCATGATCAATAATTGTAATGATCGTTATCACTGACGCACCGACCTTGACTTTCGTCGTCCACTTCTCGTCCTGCGGAAATGTTGTCGGTCTTGATGGTGGAGGTGATGTAGGCGACGGAGGCGGTGGCGGTGATGTGGGCGACGGTGGCGGTGGTGGTGCCGGTGGTGTTGGGGGTGGTGGAGGTGTTGATCGGGAGGGTGATGGCGACGCGCTGGCTGCTCCTCTTGCCTCGGCGGCCATGTTGGTCTCGCTTTCTCCCTCGGCGCGCGTCGGTTGCGCGTTGGCGGGGCGCATTGCGCACTAACGCCAGCAAGGCGCACGTTACACGTACGTAGACTGAGTAGTGCATGTACGCGGGTTGAGGGATTGAGCCGCTGGCCGGCCAGCATTTCGGCGTCGTCTCTCCCCTGGCAGCAAACGAAGGGCGCGGAGCGTAGATGCGCGCCGCGCGCTGCCGACACACGCGCAACGAGACTCGCACTCGACGACGACTGGCAACTCGCGGCGCGATCGCTCCGAAAATAGTAGCGCGCACCAATTAATGGTCGCCATTTGTTTTATTGATTGGGAGGAGAGGGATCAGTGGCAAACGAACACAGACGCGGGTAGTGCAGAATGGATTGTGTAGACTGACTGCGTCTAGCTCTAGACACGGAGATTTTGATTTTCGCGACCGAAGTCGACGCAAATTCACAATTTCACTGTGTGCAAAACACAAGCAGTGGCGTAGCCAGGATTTGGTTTCGGGAGGGGGTACAGATTTAACTTTTCAACAGGGTCCCCCCAGTTGCACCGCAGGCGAAAATTTTGAGATTTTGGGCTACTTTCGAGCAATTTTAACCTATTTTGGGTTACTTTCGAGCATTTTGAACCTACCGTAAATCCTCCAATAGTGCCCCCGGGGCACTATTTTTTCAACCTCTCCTTAGCCGGGGGCACTATTGGAGGGGGGGGGCACTATTGGAGGGGGGCTTCTATTATTTCAACCTAAAAATTTTGAATGGTAATGCTAGTTTCGCTGTCAAAATTGCCGATTTTTCGATGATTTTGATCACTTTTGCCACATTTAATGCTTGATTTACCGTTAATAGTTGCTGAAACGTACTATTATTGGTTAGTAGTAGTGTGTATACACGATATAAATGTACCTACCACTATATTTTTGCCCATAAAAGGCACATGGCACAACATACCCCTTACCCCCGGGGGCACTATTGGAGGGGGGGGGGCTCTATTATTTCGACCTTGCCGTACCCGGGGGCACTATTGGAGGGGGGCACTATTGGAGGGGGGCTGTATTGGAGGATTTACGGTATTTTGGGCTACTTTCGAGAAATTGTAACCTATTTTGTGCCACTTTCGAGCAATTTTAACTTTTGTGCGCTACTTTCGAGCATTTTTAACCTTACAAGCGAGCTAAAATGCTTTCTCTCTCTCTCTTCTTTCGTCCAGGCATTTTTGCAACAGGGGTGACCCTTTTGAAAAAATTTTTTCGGAACGATTTCCGGGAGGTGTATACCCCCCTACCCCCTCCCTTGGCTACGCCACTGAACACAAGCAAGGGTGGAGACGAATTCAAAGGGATGAGCTGTCGTATCTAGGCTAGGGATCTTCGTCGTCTTCTTCAGGCATGGGCAGGCAAGTTGGCTCTCGCATCAGCTTCGAGCACTTGGGACACAAGACGTGCTTCCACTGAGCTTGCTAAAATCAAGAGAAAGACAAACAATGAAACAACAGAATCATGGTCGTACTACATCCCGCATACCCCTGCATAGGTGTCGTTTTCGCGCGTGTCGGACATGTGACGAGCTTGCTCGGCGGTGGGTATCAGTCCCATTTCGAAGCCCATACCAGAACCGTACCAAACTGAGCGATCGATCGTGTGAACGCCGAGGAGAGATACAGTCAATGACACCTACCCAACAATTCAGAGTTGGTTTCAATGGGCCGAATAGCCCAGTAGTAGACCATTGAATGGCAGCAGCCGAACCGCCACTTCGAGCACAGCCACTTTGTGTAAGGATCAGTGGCGGTCTGGACCCTGACCGACACCTGGGGCAGCGTTGCGCAGATTTTTTTTTTGGAAAATACGCAATGATTGTCTACCCAGCCATGTTACTACCCTGACGCAATCAAGATCAAGTGGTGCTACAACACTCTGCGCAACGTCCATGCCATGTTCTGCTCTCTCCAGACTAAACGGAGTAATATTGTCTGTGACGAATTAGACAGATTTAGAAGTCAGAAATGCACACAGGAAGCGGTGTTGACGTAGCGCAGCCAGTTTGACTCGGACCGCTCGAACGAGTCGACGTAGCAAAAGCGGTCTTGGTCAACGGGCTCGGGCTGTGGAATCTGAAAGCCCTTCCTCTACTCTTCGACTATGTACATTCCGACCAAGATTGCTATACTAACCGTCCAGGTGTAGTCGTAGCCGTTGCGCTCAAAGTCTTCGTACTCTTCAAACGTCACTCTGCCCTGCATGCGACAGACTGGGTAGAGATGTGCGTGTGCGTGTCCGTGTGCGCACGTGCGTAGAATACAACAATCCGCTTACCAAGTACGGACCAAACAGTATTCCAGCCGGTATCGGGACGCTGGTGAACACGCCCTTGCCGGCAAATGGAATTGTCGACTTGTTTAGGTAAAGAAAGCATGGCAGCGTGTCGTCAGAGTGCTAAACTTTCTCAAGATGCTGACAGAGTGCCAAGTCAAGTCTGATGCTTACTGGAGCAATTCTATCCACAACATGGAGCACCACTTCTTTGTCAACTCTTCCGAGAGGACTGCCAATATTCCAGTTGTGACAAACTGCGTCGTCTGAAAGTGATCAGTGTCTTGCGGCGGCAGCAGCGAGTGACAAATCTACTTACAAATGCGCCGCGTGCACGTGTATATATATATATATATATATATATATGGGCAACAAGTAAACTCGCGAACCGCTTGACGTACGTGGACGCGCGATAGCTCGATCGAATGCTCGCGACCCCGAGATGGTCATGGGCAAGGTCGATTTTTGATATGCAAATTTATACCGTAGTTATGGCGCATTTTCAAAGTTTGCAGCACAGATTAACACTACCAAACGAATTGCACATGGATGAATTGCATATCAAAAGACTCGCCTCGACGTCACGAGTCATTTGCACATGCTCCCGCATAATTATGCAAATGCGTACTGTAAGTGTGGTACATTGTATCTCACCAAATTGGAAAATGGAAAATGAACTGCACATTGATGAATTGCATATCAAAAGACTCGCCTCGAAGTCACGAGTCATTTGCACATGCTCCTGCATGATTATGCAAATGCATACTGTAAGTGTGGTACATTATATCTCGTCTAATTGGAAAATGGAAAATGAACTGCACATTGATGAATTGCATATCGAATGACTCGCCTCAACATCACGAGTCATTTGCACATGCTCCCGCATAATTATGCAAATGCATACTGTAAGTGTGGTACATTGTATCTCGTCTAATTGAAAAATGGAAAATGAACTGCGCATTGATGAATTGCATATCAAAAGACTCGCCTCGAAGTCACGAGTCATTTGCACATGCTCCTGCATAATTATGCAAATGCATACTGTAAGTGTGGTACATTGTATCTCGCCTAATTGGAAAATGGAAAATGAACTGCGCATTGATGAATTGCATATCAAAAGACTCGCCTCAACGTCACGCGTCATTTGCACATGCTCCTGCATAATTATGCAAATGCGTACTGTAAGTGTGGTACATTGTATCTCACCAAATTGGAAAATGGAAAATGAACTGCGCATTGATGAATTGCATATCAAAAGACTCGTCTCGACGTCACGAGTCATTTGCACATGCTCCTGCATAATTATGCAAATGGATACTGTAAATGTGGTACATTGTATCTCGCCTAATTGGAAAATGGAAAATGAAATGCATATCGAATTACTCGCCTCAACGTCATGAGGCATTTGCATGTGCTCCCACATAATTATGCAAATGCATACTGTAAATGTGGTACGTTGTATCTTGCCTAATTGGAAAATGGAAAGTGAAATGCGCATTGATGAATTGCATATCTAATGACTCACCTCGACATCACGAGTCATTTGCACATGCTCCTGCATAATTATGCAAATGCATACTGTAAGTGTGGTACATTGTATCTCGCCTAATTGGAAAATGGAAAGTGAAATGCGCATTGATGAATTGCATATCTAATGACTCACCTCGACATCACGAGTCATTTGCACATGCTCCTGCACAATTATGCAAATGCATACTGTAAGTGTGGTACATTGTATCTCGCCTAATTGGAAAATGGAAAATGAACTGCGCATTGATGAATTGCATATCAAAAGACTCGCCTCGACATCACGAGTCATTTGCACATGCTCCTGCATAATTATGCAAATGCATACTGTAAGTGTGGTACATTGTATCTTGCCTAATTGGAAAATGGAAAATGAACTGCGCATTGATGAATTGCATATCAAAAGACTCGCCTTGACATCACGAGTCATTTGCACATGCTTCCACATAAGTATGCAAATGCATACTGTAAGTGTGGTACATTGTATCTTGCCTAATTGGAAAATGGAAAATGAACTGTGCATTGATGAATTGCATATCAAATGACTCACCTTGACATCACGAGTCATTTGCACATGCTCCCACATAAGTATGCAAATGCATACTGTAAGTGTGGTACATTGTATCTTGCCTAATTGGAAAATGGAGAATGAACTGCGCATTGATGAATTGCATATCGAATGACTCACCTTGACATCACCAGTCATTTGCACATGCTCCCACATAAGTATGCAAATGAATACTGTATGTGTGATACATTGTAGCCCAATGTGGTGAATGCCAATCACGATTAACAGAGCAGCAGTGAATTTGGCGCCACCAACTGTCAACAAGGTGAACGCCCATCGCGATCAACAGAGCTGCAGTGAATTTGGCACCACCAACTGTCAACAAGGTGAACACCCATCACGATCAACAGAGCAGCAGTGAATTTGGTGCCATCAACTGTCATCGAGGTGAACGCCCATCGCGATCAACAGAGCAGCAGTGAATTTGGTGCCATCAACTGTCAACGAGGTGAACGCGCATCGCGATCAACAGAGCAGCAGTGAATTTGGTGCCATCAACTGTCAACGAGGTGAGCGCCCACTGTGATCAACAGAGCAGCAGTGCATTTGGCGCTACCAACTGTCAACGAGGTGAACGCCCATTACGATCAACAGAGCATCAGTAAATTCAGTGCTGAGAACTGCTAAAATGGGGTGCACACCCCTCTCAATCAATACAGCTGTAGCTTTGCACAATTTGTTGATCGCTTAACGTACACATGGCGGCCAAAGGCCGCACGCGCCTCTAGTATACAACCAAATAAAGCGCCTGACACGTGTCTATGGGCTTTTCCTTTTCCTTGACGACCATCTGAGCCAGCGTTGGGCAGCTTTGAGATCTCCACCTCGCTCCAAACAACAACTTTGTAGCTGACTTGGCTTCTTCATAGTCACTGCTGCGGTTCAGCTCAACAAACACGTTTGCACAGAGCGCCAGCGGCAACAGGATGCACCTAAACAGCTCTAGCTTGCTAAATTCCGGCACACGCGTCGTATTGTGGTATAGAAAAGCTGAGAACTCACGCATGAAACGACAGCTGCGACGTTGTGTAGCGCGCAAGCATTGTCGATTTTCACGAGCCCATTTGTCAGACACGCACGCTCTAGCAAGGCGCTGTCGGCTGGGGGCAGTCAGTTCGGATTACAGTTTGCCCAGCTGCTCGATCGCGCGCGCCTCTCCGCGACTAGGTAAGCGCACTTCTGTTTCGTTCTTCTCCGCCGTGATTGTATCGCACTGACGTACACGTACACACATACACACTCAAACGACGGAACTAACGCACGCCACGCGCCGCAAGGCGACGTGTGTGCCGCAACAATAGCCCACGCTGCAAAGAAAACGCACATAGTATGGCTGTACGTATGTAGGTAGTGACGAAAGTTCTTGAGACGGCACTGTTCCTATACACGGATATTAACGTTTTGTATGCCACACGCGCTGTTCACCTGCTAATTTCAATTATAGCAACGAAATCGACACCCATTCACCGTATGCTGCGCGAGGAGACAACGCAAATACCTACCCCAAGGAACGGATATTAGATTTACTCCACTCCAGTCGACTCTTCTGCACTTCCTCAGATTCCAAACGTTTACTAGCAGTTTGCACGAGAAACGACGATTCTCAAACGGTACAGTATACCGTAAACCCTATAATTACCCCCCCCCCCCGGGGCTATTTGTTTCGTTCGAGCTCCAGGAGGGTGTATAATTATAGGGGGGCTAATTATAGGGGGGCTTATGAACTGGAAGTGTCGCTGTGTGGGAAGCTTTGTGGGCGGAAAAGCGCGTGGAGGCCATTTTTAAGGGAACCCAGCAATTTTGGTGACCGCAAGCGACATCATTGGTCGGCGCTGCGCAGAGGCGGCTGCTGGTTGAAAGTACAGTGCCCGGGGGCACTATTGGAGGATTTACGGCAGGTTTGCGCAAGTGATTGGCGCAAGGACGCACGCACACGTGCTGTGTCACATGAGCAGGGTTAGGCTTGCCTAAGCTACCGATGTATATGTAGGTACGTTTGTGCTATCTCGCTATCTTCGAACTTTGTCGCGTTGAGAAACGTGCAGCATTTGTACGTTGCAAGGCATATTGTAGTCGCGCACGCGCACCTCTCTGCAAAGTTGTTCTCTGGGGTGTCAAAAAGTACAAATTTTCGCGAGAAATGAATAAAGACGATCTAATACCCGAGACGAACATGACGTGGGGCAAATTGGAGCGGCTTCTCCAGGACTATGGCGGCTCTACCGCGGAAGTAAAAGGCGGTTCTGCCAAGCGGATCGGTCTTATGCAAGGCTTCTTGTCTAGGTACGTTTCAACAGAGCTGTTGTTCATCTAAACATCTTAAATAACAGGATCATAAGGGTCTCGATCGAGTGGTCGGAAGAAAGCACGGCTTTGCCAAACAGCGTTGTCGTCAAAATACCATCGCCAGAAAACTTGGCTTAGCTTACAATGGACGTCAAAGAAGTCAAGGAAATGCTAGACGCGTCTCGACAGAAATACATGACTGTGGGGATTGAAATTTCGTTGAATGACCTTCCAAAAGCAACCTTTTGCTCGTGTAATTGCACCAGAGAGCCATAAGCGGGAAGTGGAGAGGGGGGGGGGTGCCGTTTGTGGTTTGTGATGTAAGGAAAAATTGAGGGGGAGGTTTGTTTGTATTTTGGCAGTTTTGCATGGAACAGGTAGTAAAAAGTAGCACTGGCAAAAGGACTAGACTAGTCCTACTAAGTACGATGTAGTGCTTGCGTGCTTGCTTCGTTCTCCTCAATTCTTTTCTCCGCTATTTCACAGACGCACAACACGGAATGCGCATTCTACGACTTTGTCAAAGGAAGAGAGTCTTTGTTGAAAACCCCGAAAGGAATCTATTCTGAGGAAATGACGCTTAATGCAGATGGGGTTCTTGTCATGGAAGATCTATCTGGTGTGAGCTACTCCAAGGAACTGTGGGACTTTGCAGAGATGCCACTCATAAAAGACGTCAGTTCTGCAGACTGATCCACTTGTGTTTTCGTTTTACCTTTTAGGCGTTAATTCTACCTTCTTGACAAATTTGTGTGGTATCATTTGCATTTGCAATCATTTGCAATCATTTGCAATCATTTGCATTCGCCACTTTCTTTCAGCTAGCAGAGGTGTTAGCTGCACTACACGCATTGACGCTGCGCGAGAAGCAGTGGCTTGAAAATGATAAGTTGAAAAGCAGCATGGCAGTGCTGATGGCGCCACATCAAATAAAACAAATGATAGGGATGTCACGGGAACTCATGAAGAACAAGTACTCGAGCTATTATTCGGACAAAGTTATTGAACGCATCGCTCATTACACAGACTTTGAACACATTTGCTATTCTGACAAGGTATGTAATTCAATCCGTGAGCATGCGTGCTCATTACTACTAGTCTGTCTGACTGACCACCCGCAGGCGGGGGGGGGGGAAAGCTCAACCATAGATTGTACTAAATAAGTAGGTGCATTAAAAAAGCAGTTTTAGGTACACGAGGAGCTGAAGATGCCGCCCGTGATGGTCCAGGGCGACTTTCGGGTCACGAATACAATGGTCAGAAAAGATGCTGCTGGACACGAGCGACTCGTCGCCCTCATTGACTGGCAGGTGCACAAGTGCAGCATACATTTTAATTCAATTTACTGCCGATAAATTGGAGAGGTTGTGCTGATGTTTTTATTGAGTGCAAGCATCGTTGCGACGACTACACCTAATACCTATGTCTACCGGTCCGAACATAAATGTCAGGTCGTGCACCCTGGCTCGGTATGCGAGGATTTGGCTCGCTTCCTCTGCTTCTCCGCCAGCCCGGAAACGCGAAAGAAAACGCGCGCAATTTTGAAATGCTACTACGACGCGTTGCAGCGGCAGTTTGCAGCGACCAATGAGCGCCCTCCTTTCACGTTCGAGCAAGTCGAACTGGCGTACCGGTTAGTTCTAGCAGTGGCTGTTTGTGCGTGTCGTCTAGTGCCTGGATAGTGCCCCAGCACACTGCTGTGCCCGACATCGCACCGACAAACACCTTCCCTTCATTACAACTTACTGCCGTTGAGTCAAACAAAATTGAATAATATCTACGGTTAAATTGAATAATATTAGGTTTTTGGCAATATCCAGCACAAATGTATGGATAGAGAAAGTGCTCGTGGTACACTTTCCGACAGTCCTAGGTCGCTAATGGCCACGAGGCAACAAGGCCTTGACGTTAGGGATGCAACCAAGGAACAGTGTGTGTGTGACCCTTGCAGACGAATCTTCAAGATGGCCGCATTGGTAACCGCTTCCGGTGCGCCCATCGCTTTCGAGACGGCCGCAGTGTTCGAGCACTGCGCCGACGTGGAGGCGGCGAAGAAAGCGATTCTCGAGAACTCGAGCTCCGTTCTGGAGGAAATGCTCGCCATCGAGGACGGACAGACCCCTTGGGACCAGTGAAGCTCTGCGTTCTAGACTCGTTTGATAAAAAAAACGGATTGAGACAACGCGAGGCTGTTTGCGCAGTTGGGCTAAGGCGTTGGCTCCAAACCGCAAGGTGCGGAGTTCAATCCTCAGCGTGGCAAGACTGCCAATAACAGTAACCCCCTTGGGCAAGGGGCTCACGCCAAAACTGTGCCCCCTGATCGTTGTTCTCACTGAGACAATCGGTCTTGTGAGCAGAGGTAACCAAGGACCTATGGGTCCCCCTCTCGCCTGAGACTTCGGTCTCAAACCCCAAAAAAAAAACGCGCGCGGGAGCGGAACACCGCGCGGCCCAACGCACGTGCACTTGTCACAGACAAACAACAACCATCGTACCGTAAATCTTTCACTAGTGCCCCAGGGCGACTATATTGTTCTGTAATTGTCCAGATCTGCGGATTGGGCAGTGTGCCAAGACGTTAGGCCAAGGGTTGCCTCGGAACTTACTTGGTGAGTTTTTTTAGTTTATGACTTTGACGTCGCTCTTGTCTTGTCTTGTCCGTTGTGCGCATCGCCTGCTGCGACGAGAAGAGTCGCACTCTGGGCGGGCACATCAGCACACAGGACGTCAGCCCTAGGCGCCTGCGAGTCAACAATGTCTGGCGAACCTTTCCGGCGCCATTTGATTGGCCATTGCCGATGCGGACAACCCTGGTCTCGTCGAGGTCATGTCTGCGACTGAGGGGGAGGGGGGGGGGTGGGTGGAAGGCCCAAGCTTACGCTCAGTGCATGTCAGAAGCGTGTAACAAAAACTCATTGGACGATCGAAATCATGCGACAGTATCACCGTCCAGACTCGAATCCAAGTCGAATTAGCGCAGTAGTCAGCCTTAGGACAGCTCAAATATTGCGCGAAAACGCCACATCTCAAGTTCTCAACCCACAGTCCTTGTTGCGTATGCAGCAGTCAATCCGACCAAACACTGGTACACAGAAGCGCACACCCTGTGTTACCACGTGACCATACGGTCTTGAGGAGTGCACACGTTGTACGTTACATGCATTCGGCGGCAGGGCAACAGCAGAATATTCGCTCACCGCTGGCGGCCACGCGAGAAGCAACGCACACACGCGCTCCTCCTACCAAAACATGAACACAATGCTCTCTACTAGTACTCTTCTTAGACACGCTCCCCTCTGTCCGTCTGTCTGCCAATGTCGCTAGCTTCGACTCCTACGGAAGGAGAAAGGCCTAGACGGCGGCGGCGCCGGAAATGATCTCGATCAGCTCCTTGGTGATCGCCGCCTGACGCGTCCGGTTGTAGAGCAGCGTCAACGAGTCGATGATCTCGCCTGTGCAATGGGCCAACCGTGTGTGCATGGACCATGTACGTACGAGAGCGACTAGCTCAGTGCTAGAGCGTCGTCTTCGCGCGCGCGAGGTCGGGGGTTCAACTCCCGCCACGAGACGTCGTGCAATGCTGAGTCACTGTTTACTTGAAAAAGAAAGCACGCACCGGCGTTCTTGGTGGCGGCGTCCATGGCGGTCATGCGACTGGACTGCTCTGAGCAGGCGCTTTCCTTGAGCGCGTAGAAGAGCTGCGCGGCGAGGTGGAACTGCATGTAGTCCTCCAGCACCTCGTCGTCCACGCCGTCGAACTGGTAGAAGCCCAGGCCCTTCGCGATCGCGCCGTGAGAGCGCACGTGCAGTCGCTTCGTCGTGTATGACACCACCGACCTGAGTGAGACCAAGAGAAAGAACGTGCGTGTGCGTCGTGCGACACAACAAAACCCCTTGACCCGGCTGCCATAGGTGCCCGCTGCGAGGTATTGAGGGGGGGGGGGATACCCCTCCTCTGGAAGATCCTATCCCGAAAGACTTTCGGGACGACCCCTCCACTGGCTTTCATTTTATGGAACTTCCAGCCAATTTGTCTTGCAAAAATGACAAAAAGTGTGCATGCGGCGCTGTCTTTTTGTACTTTGCAGCTTAAAGGTACACAGAAATGGCGTTTAGATCACGTTTGGGTCCATTTTGCGGCGAATAAGTACCATTTTTGTGCGATTCCGACGCATAAAACTCCATCCCAAAAATCCGGATTTACCCACCCCTTGCCTTATAAACAAATTGGCGATTTACCCCCTCCCCTGGCCCAATTTCCGTGGGCACCTACGATGGCGGCTGCGTACATGTAACCATCGGGTCAAGCAGAGGGGCGAGGGTCCCCTGACACAGACTCTCAGTCCCGCATGTAACTTTAAGAAACGAGTTGGAAGTGGGGAGAAGGGGGGGGGTGGATTTGCCAGTTGGTTACCGCGACCGTACTTGAACTCGTTGTAGAAGATGTCTCCGGTGTCGAACTCGAATCCGCAGTTGAGAATCTCCTGCGCCAGCTCGGAGGCGTAGCCGAACGTGGGCGGCGTCTTGCCCACGTCCGAAATCGAGAACAGCACCGCCTTCCCCAACGGCCTGTGCGCAATCACGCGCGTACAGCATCGACACGTGGCGACGGACAACAAGAAAATCCCCCACCAAGCCACCAGAATACTCGCACAAGCCACTCGAGACGCGCTAATACAGAAGGGTCAAAGAAGTTGTGTCAATTATTCCTACATTGACAAATGAAATCGAGGCGTTCTGAAACTAGTGCGATACACCGGGCAGGAGCTCCTAAGCATAGGTGTAACCGGGAATTGGACCTGGGGGGTAGGGTTCGGGCACTTTCTGGGGGGGGGGTGGTGGGTTGGGTGAAAATCTGGAGGAGGGGGGGGGGGGTCTGGGCAAAAAAAATGGGCAATTTTTGGTCTATTTTTAGTCAAAAATACACTGTAAAAGCCTGAAATAGGTACTTTTTAGCCGAAATACACTGTAAATAACGCAAACTAGACACTTTTGGGTCGATTCTTGCTCAAAAACACTGTACAAAGTGCATTTATTTAGCAATATAGTATGTAGTAGAAAGTTTTCAAAAAGTCTGGGGGGGGGGGGTTGGGTGGGGTTTCGCACGAACCTGGGGGGAGGGTTGGGGGGGGGGGTGTGGGTAGGGTCAAAACCAGCAAGTGGGGGAGGGAAACCCCCCCCCCCCCCCCAACCCCCCCCCCCAGTTACAGGTATGCTCCTAAGGAACTTCATTTTACAATTTACAACTTCAACCTCGAGTCAATGTCGTCGTAAAATGGCAACTAATCCACTTATTTTTTTTCACTCCTGAGTTGAATAGCTACAAGTGGCTTCCAGATCATATGTGGGCCCATTAGAGTGAGACCACGTTTAGCTGTATAAACCCACAACTTTCGCGTCCAGAATAAGAATAGGCTTAGATTGGGAGGAGGGGGTGTAACCACATGGCAGGTGCGTAATTTCGAGTATTACCGATCCCCCTCCAAAAGCACCCTACAATCCCGTGGATACCTCTACGCGTAGAGCAGACGGGCATACCTATAATCAGCAACTGTCCAGCCCAGGTCAGTGTGTAGAGTAATTGTGGTGCACGCACTTCTGTAGGATGGCCTTTGCCTTGTCTCCGTAGCAGACGAGGCCGAGGTTGGCGTTGGCGAGGCGCTGCTTGTGGAGACTCTCGACGTCCGCCTTCACGGCGCGGCCCACGTTCGAGTGAATGGCGCCGCAGAGGCCGCGGTCCGACGTCAGCACCACCATCAGGTGGCCGCGGTCAGCCTCGCCCGCCTCCGCCTCCGCCGTCGCCTTCTTCTCGGCCTCCGTCGGCCCCTCCACCGTCTCGTAGAACAGCCGAGTCGACGGCTGCAGTGGAATCGCTACAATTTCCCCACGAGAAAACAAAAGTACGCGGGCAAGGCAAACTCACCTGTAACTAACTAGGCATGGGACAGGTAGAGGTCAGCCAGCCCCCCCCCCCCCACCCCCACCCCAACCAGCTTCGGGTAATCCTGAAGAAAGGTTCCCGCTGGTCGAAGTTGCACTGCACTGACTCTGACTACTGCAGGTCACCCTACCCACCCTGTTGAACGTGCTCCCAATGCGTCTAAGGCGCTGCGATTTCAGCACACACACACACACACACACACACACACACACACACACACACACACACACACACACACACGCACACGCACAAACACACACACACACGCGCACGGAAGCTAACGGGCAAGACAGCAGCGCACCCCGTAGGGCTTGGCCGGTTGGAGTTCCCGCTCGGCGCGGGAGTACTTGGCGGCGGACACGAGCTTCATGCTCTGTGTGATCTTCTGGATGTTCGTGATCGAGCGCAACCGCACCGACACTGCAACGAATCCAAATTAATGCCGAATTCGAGCAGCCAAGAAAATGTGGAGAAAAGCAACGCACGGTCTTTTAACGTGGCGTACTGCCGGACTTGAGGCGCCGTCGACACAGCAGCTGGCACGCGGCCGGCGGCGGTCAATACCGCGCGCTGCATCATTTTTTCGTTTACCCTAAATAAAATACAAGCGTGGTACCTTGCCTAGCTTCAACCTTTTCTAATAACAGAAACTCGAGTAGAAATTACGTGCACCAATATAACTGCTGAGATATTCTTTACGCTCCACTTCGATAAATGAGCGGGCAAAACAAGATTACCGTAACCCGGACGAATGGCAAGATATTTACATATTTGATCTCTGCATATTTACATAATTGTATGCAGATAGATGTAAACACAAAAGATAGGTGCTCGCTTAAACAATGTGAATTAATTGCGACGATTTTTACGTTTTACGTTTAACGATTTCAAACGTTTTTTATGTGATACAATTTATCTAGAACCTGCTGCTTAAAATAAGTAGTGTTACTGGGCGATACAAACCATTGTGGAGCTACCGGAATTTGCATACGGTGTCGCAACGGTGTTAGTGTGGAACCGCACTGTGCGCGTTCTGTAGACGCTAATCGTTTGGAGAGCTTGCTGTATGTACCAAATGCAAATTCGGTGTATTTGAACTGTTCAAAACATCACTACCCTCACCTTACCGTCGCACAAACAGCGTACAACGTACAAACGGACACAAACGCACAGACTGGCGCTCGCCATTCACTTTTCACGCACCGGTCACTTTCGTATCGCGGTCACTCTTCTGTGCCCTCTCTTGTCATTCTGCGAGCACCCTTACTTACTTGTTTGGGCTTTTTACCGTTGTTTTTTTTTTCGAGTGCCGGTGCTCGACGCGACGTTTCGCGATTAAATATTTTGGTAAAATACGCGTAATTTAACCTGCTGAAAAGAAAAATGCGCCTGTCTTGGTCGGCCAAGTCGTACCTGGCAGCGGTGGGCGTCTCCTTCTGCTACGGCATGCAGCAATTCTATATCCTGGCGGCCTGTAACTCGATTCAGCAGATTCTGCAGGACTTTGTACAAAGAGGAGTGGAGGTCAGTTTTTTCGCATGATTTTTTATTTTTATTTTTATTTTTGATTGATCAGTTCTTTTTTTCAGTCCTCGCTGGGCGTGTATCTGGACGAGGAGCGAATGTCGTGGCTGTGGTCGGTCTTTTTCGCCGTGCCTCACGTGATCTGCCTGCTGCTCTGCTACAACTTCACGAGCTACTTCGCCGACAAGCTCGGCCGGAAGACGCTCATCAGAATCGCCGGCCTCGCCGTCATGCTCGCGGCGGGCACCGCGCTCTATCTCGCCTTCGTCTGCCACTCCGTACTGCTGCTCGTCGCCGGTCCGCAGCTCTTATTGGAGTATTAGAGTAGAGGAGACGCCGTGACCTTCCCGGCTACCGATATTATTTAGGGCTGTTTGCGTGCCGGCTGTCGTCGAGCGTCTGCAATCCCCTCTCCTCCGTCTATCTGGTGGAGTTGGCGCCTCAGCATCTCAGAGCGTCCATTGTTAGGTGTGCGCGTGCCCCTCGTCAGTTCTCCCTGCTTCCCGTGCCTTCGCGATGGCGTGTGCGTGTTGCAGCCTTTGCATCAGTCTGCGGCCGTTGGGCTCGGCTTTGGGCACGCTCGTGTCTCACCGCTACCTGTTGGGCACGCCTCAGCGGTTCGGTTACGTCTTCCTCTTGCTGAACGTGATCACGTTGCTGGGCTTCCTGGCGACGCTGCTGCTGCCCGAGAGTCCCAAGTGGCTGCTGCTCGCCAAGAAGGACAGAGAGGCGGCCAGGAAGGCGCTCAGCACCATGAACGTGCCCCAGGAGCAGCTCGACGGCCTACTCGACGAATTCTTGTGCGCGAGAAAAAACTTTTAAATTTATTTTTTGGGGCAACCACGTAACGCGTTTTTTGTTGAGTTTTGACAGCCGTTCCGAACAAATATTTCTCTGTGGCACAAACGTGCCAGCATGAGGTCCATTCCAGACGACTGTTGAATCCCCGTAGTTGTGTTAATCAGAATGCAATACTTGTTGTTAGTGGTCGAACTCTCGTTGTCTCTCAGGATCGCGGAGCACGGCACTGGCGGTGAGGAGGGCAAGAAGAACAAGAAGCGGGTGCAGCGTCCCGTGAGGCCGACGGAGCTGCTGTGCGACGCGCGCTTCCGCGGCTATTTCGGCGTCGTCGTCTGCGTCGCCACCTCCTTCGCCACCTGCTGCCCCGGCACCCTCGCGCTCTACTCCACCGGTGCGTCGTGCCACACCGCCTGCGTACGTGCCGTCTGTGTGCGTGCGTGCGTGCGTGCGTCGGTGTGCGCGTGTTGAGTCTTTCCGAGTCTCGACGTGGCAGAGTTCCTGAGCGTGGCCGGCCT
Source organism: Paralinhomoeus sp. GSCO2_6 (assembly GCA_030248085.1). Classification (NCBI taxonomy): domain Eukaryota; kingdom Metazoa; phylum Nematoda; class Chromadorea; order Monhysterida; family Linhomoeidae; genus Paralinhomoeus; species Paralinhomoeus sp. GSCO2_6. The sequence goes on from JASAMY010002813.1 coordinate 26,781, forward strand.
TCCGCTGCACGAGGCGCAGCTGTTCACGCTCGTCTCCATGCTCGTGGCGGGCGCGGGCGGCTTCGCGAGCGCGGCGCTCATCGAGCGACTCAGCAGACGCCGCTACATGCTCGCCGGCCTCTCCGTCACCGTCGTCGTCTTCGCCTGCGCCGCCGTCGCCGGCTGCCTCGGCCTCGGCTGGACCGCCTACGTCGCCGCCGTCTGCGTCGTGCTCGCATCGGCCGCCTTCAGCTCGCCCAGGGACGTCTGCCAGGTGCGCGCTATGAGACCCCGCCCGCGCCTCGGCATAGTGTGTGTGTCTAAGCGCTCGTCCCCGCGGCGTCCGTCGTCAGATCGGTAAAGCCAAGGAATCTCGTCGCCACCTGGCGTGGGTCTGTCCACAGGCAGGTGGCTGGCAAAGGCGGGCCTGCGACTGCTGGGCAGCTGAGAAAGTGGGTGGTGTCATGGGGAGTCGCCGCACAGTTTGGACAGGTGTTGCTGATCGTAGGGTGCAGCCGGTTCTGATAGTCATTGAGGAGTGTGCAATGTCCAGATCGGAGTTGTGCCAGTCGACAGCGGACCAGGCGAGGCAGCGCCTGCTCCGTCGCGCTGATTCTGGGGGGGCGTTGGCCGAGGACTCGGTTTGGCTGGGCCAGGCCCATTGCCTCTGACACCGCGCTCGTGTGCAGACTCGTGAGGCCTGCTTTGTAAGTTCCTGCCAGCAGGTGGCGGGTCGCGCCACCGTACCTTGTAAAGATGTTGTGTCTCAGCCGGGTGGGATGTGGCCCCAGCGCCAGAGCGCTCAATGGATGGCCAGGTCGGTGGCAGCCCAGTGAGAACTGCTTGCATAACAGTTCCGTGTGGGCGCGTAGTGGTAGGACGCGCGTCTCGTCGTGAAGATGGTCGATGCTGCTCATTCGGTGGCAGCCAGTGGCCACACGTAGAGCTGCCGACTGTACCCGCTGCAGGCGGCTCCAGGCATTGTCAGACACGTTGGGAGCCCACGCTGGAGCGGCATGCTCCAGGACGGGCCGGACCACGGCTTTGTAGGCCGTGGTGAGGACCTCCTTCGTCGCACCCCAACTGGTGCCCGCCAAGGCTTTCAGCATTGAATTGCGCTTGGAGCCAGAGTCAATCGCCAGTTTGACATGTGCCTCGTAGGAGAGGCGGCAGTCTAGCTGCAGGCCCAGCACTTTCAGTGTAGGGCTTGGCGGGACTGGGCTGCTGTTGATCGCGATGTGCGGGTCTGTCTTCGCCTCTGCTGCGAAAGTGGTAAAGATTGATGTTTGGGATTTTGGTGCGCTGACTGACAGATAGCGTGCCTGGAGAAAGTCCGTCAGTTTCGGGAGGTAGGCATTCAGGGCCGCCGCACACGTAGGGATATTCTTGTCAGTCGCAACGACGGTGATGTCGTCAGCGTATGCCGTCACCTCCAGCGCATAGTCGTAGTCGTAGTCGAATAGCTGCTCGTGGGAATCGAATCAGACCATGCATGAGGATATTTTTTGGAACAGAAGGAAGTGGTAACCAGCGATTTTCCCGTATGGTGGTATGGATCACTTGCTGTAATTGTTACTTTGTCGGGGAAAATTGGCCCTGAATGTGACCTGGGTGCCGTTTCTGTGTACTTGTACTGGTGCTCCACAGGTGCAAAGAAAAACAGCGCTACACAGGCAAAAGTATATCTTTTTCGCCGAAAATTTGCTTGAGAAAACGAAAGACAGGAGGGTCGGCGGGGGGGGGGGTCATCCTGCTATGCTTTCTTGAGTCGTGATGGAGTCAGCCGGACTGGAGGAGGGGGGGGGGTGTCAACGCCTGCGTGATCGCAGTGTGCGTCGTGGTCTAGGTGTTCACGGCCGAGATCACGATCCAGCGCTACCGCGCGCCCGCGGTGACTGTGAGTTCGCTGAGTCGGGCGCTGCTGACGGCGTTCGAGCTGTGGCTCATGAGTCCCCTGCTCTACTACATGGGCACGCTCTGCGTCCTGCCCTGGCTCGCAGTTGGCCTTCTGGGCCGTGTCTTCTGGCCTACGACTGACTCTCTAAAAGCACCCACACGACCGTACGTAGGTACTTTCTTCTGCACTAAGAGGCCGAGCTGGTGTTAGGACCGGAAACGCAAAAGTAAGTGTAATGGAAAGACACGGCCCAAGATGTCGGTGACGCTCTACTTTCTCATGCCCGAGAGCAGGAACCGGTCGCCTGACGAAGTCTTCAGCACTCTCGTCGATCTCACCGTGCGTGCGTGCGTGCGTGCGTGCGTGCGTGCGTGCGAGCGTGCGTGCGTGCGTGCGCAGATCAAATTGTCGTCCCAATTTCCAGGAGGGCGCGACCCCGTGGGACGACAAGAACGTTCTCATAGAGGAGGAGGAGAAAGCCGAGTCGGCAGGGCACAGCTTCAGCGAGGACAAGACCTTTTCAGGGCATCCCGCACTCGCTGTGTAGACGTATTCGCATCTGCTCTTTACCCTGTAGCGTCCTCTGCCTCTGTCTCTGCCTCCTCGTAGACGCAGCACGCTGTGGTGACTAGATTGGTAAATGGTAGTGGGAGCCTGGCGCGCTAGCTGTAGCTGTTGCTTCCTGCTGTTTTGTCATGGCAATGGACAGCGTTGATGTGTTCTCTCCCTAACCGGCAATGGTTCACCGATTGTTCGCTTGTTCTACGCTCACTCCCCACACTCTCTCGGCTCTTCGTTCTCCAATCGCGCTGTATGATCGTCGTCGTTCTTTCGTTGACTACTAGCAGTATTTCCAGTTTTATTTTCGTAAGCTTCAGTACCTTTGCATTTCCAGCCTTTGAGAAGTAGGACTGTGAATGTTTGCCGCGAAAATAAAGGACACAGTGTTAGTGGTAGCCCGTGCTCAAGTAAGCATGCACGCACGCACAGTGGAAAGCTGCATCGAATCGAATGCTCGTTGGAGGGCAATTGTTCAATACAGATGCACTGAGCTACCGTAGTCCGTAGTAGGTTGTCATGCAATTTTCAGTGTAACGTTGCGTACTTGGCACAAAACTCGCGTAGGACCCCACCCCCTTCCGTTTCTTTGAAACCCCACAAACGCAAAGCCCGAAGCGTGCAGCACATTTCAATCATTGTAACACGTGAGTCGACAAGCGTACACAAATCCGCAACTGTACACACACAGCCAGCCAGTGCGAGCGATTGATTGCTAGGTTGTGATCACAGCGCGCTAGGGCCATCCGAGCGGCTAAAAGTTCGGACTCTGGTTCTCATCGTCGTTCCGTAGAAAGCGCACGAATCGCGGCGCCAAAATCGCCGGGTACAGAATGTCGCCTTCCGGTTCCACAACCGTGTAGGGCTTGTAGATCTCGACGAGGGGGCGTGTCGTGGCCAGTCCCGCCTCCTCGTCCAGGGCGGCGTCGAGCAGACACGCCCTCAGGGTCGAGGGCGTCAGAAATAGCGCCGTCCAATTCGAGTCGGCTCCGTCAGGCGCGGAATTTTCGCAGATTAGGCGGTGCAGACCAAAAGAGAACAGCTCGCTGACGACCCGTCCTTCGAAGTCGGGTCTGCCGGCTGCCGGCGACGCCGTCTGCTTGAGTCCGTGCCGCCACATCTGCGTCTCCGACCGCAGCGCCCCCACCGCCTTCAAAAAGGCCGCCTCCTCGCGACCCGCGACGCGTCGACGTCCGAACGCGCTGCCGGTGGGCGTCGGCAGCGGCGTAGGCTTGCCGCTGTCGAGGGAGCGACCGACAGCTGACGATGACGACGACGAGGAGGTGCTGTCGATGCTGCCGACCGCGCGTCTCGCGACCGTCTGGCGGTCGTCATCGGCCATGGGCTCGCGTTCGACGACATCTAACCAAAAAAAATTGAATTTTCAAATTGACATTCAGACGGAGCGGTTAACTTCCACCCTGCTGGCTGGAGCCGTCTATGGCAGCAGCGGAGTCGGCGGAAAATGAAGTGGTCCGATCGCAGTCGATGGTCACGAGCGCCGCCGCGTCGGCAGTTGTCGATGTCGACGGCCCACTCACGACGGCCAGCAGCTCGGCGAAGCTCCGACGGGCCTTGGACGTGTTCTTCTCCACTGCGGTCACTGAAACAATGGGTGAGCAGCGAGCAATGGAGGCGCGTCCGCCGACTCCATCCAGTCGCACCCTCTCGCTTCTTGGCCTGCGCCGGCCAGAGCGCTTTGAAACTGGGAGAGCAGTCGTCGTCGTCGTCCGCTTGCGAAAGTCGACGTTCCGACTTGGGAGGAGGTGACACCGTCCCCTGTCGAGCAGCGACTACCGGTTTGCGTTTCTTCGACTCGCCGTCAAAGAGCAGTCTGCACGCAAAACTACGATTGATGGGGGAGAAAGTGGCAGACAAGAGCGAATCGGCAAGCGACCGACCTGCAGACGACACCTGCCGACATCCTACCGTGCTGTGCTTCCGTTCTGCTCCGTTTCGCGGTCCGCAGCGGCTTCTCGCTCACCGATCTGGTCGGCCGACCATTTCGCGGCTTGAGCTTCGCCTTCCTCTTGAAGCCCTCCTGGGTGGCGGTGTTGGAGACGACGACCTCGTCCGCCTTCTTGCTGAAGGGTGACAGGTCGAATCGGCGCCAACTGCGAAGCGCCATGCCGACTCGACCTCTATGGGTACCCGTAACCTGCGAAAGAGTGGAGGTGGAGGTTGAATGGCACCTTTTGGTGGGGGGAGAGGGCTCCGGAGCAAAAGTGGGGGTAGCCGACCATTTTTGGAATAATACTGCTACTTGTTGTCCAAAAATGGGTCAAAACATACTCTAAATAGTGTCATTTAGCTGTTTTATGGTCATATAACACTGAAACGCACTGAAAACACCAACATTTACTCAGTTTTATAGTTTTAGAAGAGTGAAAATCCCTTGGGAAAATTGTGGGGGGTCGGGATGTTTGAAAAAGTGGGCCCCCAAAGCCCCCCCCCCCAGCAGTATGCCGAGCCCCCCAATCACAGTCACAGACAATAGGAGCACAGCGCAACCGAGATCCAGAGTCGTAAACGATCAACGATTTCTTACGACTGCGTCGTTCGAAACGAAAACCGACAAAACAACACCACAAAACAGCCAGAAAGTCAACTTTCCTTCACAGCCCGATCCGATTCAAATCACCAGGAGAGCTGTACAGTCGCGCTTCTAGCCTCTATCTCACGACTTCGGCTTTCGCTTTCTCAGCCGACTGCTGCCCGCGTCGTAGTCGTAATCGTAGCCGGCACCGGGAGTTGTCGGCGATGGGGATTCTTCTCTGACCGAAGACGACGGCGACAATTGCAGCGGCAGTTTCGTCGACGACTCGTCGACTGTCGACGGCGGTGACGACGTCGTCGACGACCGACTTTTTTTACTTTTAAAACTTTTTTAAAACTTTATTTTGACGACAACCACCGACACAGCACAATGGCCGTAAGCTGGATCACAAGATCACAGGGCGGCGCCGTATAAATAACAATGGGCGTTCTTCTGCCGCGAGGCAAGGTGGGCCCCCACCTGGCACTGATTTTAGGCCGAAGCCACGGTACAGCCAGAAACCGGAGCTTCGGCAGCGTCCGCCACGTCGGCAGGCGTCGTCACAGACGCATGCGGTCGCGACTTCGGCTTCAATTCCGCCAGCTTTTTCGAGAGAAACGCGATCGACGCGCTGTGACTAAAAAGGAATACACTGTAGATGTATGGCAGTAGATGGGGATATCGGGAGGTCCCTTTCTTGCGACACGACAGCCAAAGCGGATGAGGCTAAGTGGTGGAGGGGGGGGGGGTAGGTATCCGTCCTTTAAAGAGGGGTCCAGAGCCAAAAGTGGTGGGGAAGAATTGATGTCCAAATCCGAAACATTTTTCACCAAAAATATCCCAAATTGGTACTTTTTGGTCCAAAGTGCGTCCCCATGTGTAGATATAATGGTTTGGCTGCGTCGTGGTCATAGGAGTTAGAAATACTTAGAGGGAGGGGGGGGGGGGGGGTGCGATTCCCGATGGGGAAGCCCTCCTCCCCTATTACAAGGTATGCCACGCACACCTGTATCGGGGGGGGGGGGGGTACCCCTCCCACACTATTTTTCCAACACCCACCCCCCCTACCGTCCCTCCCGAGAATTTCCCTAAGGGATTTTCACCGCCTAAAACGACAAAGTGAGTAAATGTTGGTGAATTTCAGTGCTTTCAGTGCTATATGACCATCAAATAGCTAAATAACACTGCTTAAAACAGCTAAATAACACTGTTTAGACCCTATTTATACCCATTTTTGACCAAAAAGTACCAGTATCTACTTACAAATGCGCCGCGCGCACGTGTATATATATATATATATATATATATATATATGTGTGGGCAACAAGTAAACTCGCGAACCGCTTGGCGTACGTGCACGCGCGATGGCTCGATCAAATGCTCGCGACCCAGAGATGGTCATGGGCAAGGCCGATTTTTAATATGCAAATTCATACCGTAGTTAGGGCGCATTTTCAAATGTTCTCTCACAGATTAACACTACCAAACAAATTGCACATGGATGAATTGCATATCAAATGACTTGCCTTGACGTCACGAATCATTTGCATATGGTCCCGCATAATTATGCAAATGCATACTGTAAGTGTGGTACATTGTATCTTGCCAAATTGGAAAATGGAAAATGAACTGTGCATTGATGAATTGCATATCAAATGACTTGGCTAGACATCATGAGTCATTTGCATGTGCTTTCGCATAATTATGCAAATGGTTACTGTAAGTGTGGTACATTGTATCTTGACTAATTGGAAAATGGTAAATGAACTGTGCATTGATGAATTGCATATCAAATGACTTGGCTAGACGTCACGAGTCATTTGCATGTGCTCCTACATAATTATGCAAGTGCATACTGTAAGTGTGGTACATTGTATCTTGCCTAATTGGAAAATGGAAAATGAACTGTGCATTGATGAATTGCATATCAAATGACTTGGCTAGACGTCACGAGTCATTTGCATGTGCTTTCTCATAATTATGCAAATGGTTACTGTAAGTGTGGTACATTGTATCTGGCCTAATTGGAAAATGGAAAATGAACTGTGCATTGATGAATTGCATATCAAATGACAGTAATTATAGTAAAGTATTGGTTAGTGTAATTGGAAAAATTGAAACTGACATTACAATGCAAAGATGGACGTGAGGTGCGAATGCACGCACACGCATGCACTCATGCATGCATGTACGCATGCAGGAACGCACGCATGCATGAACGCACGCACGGACGCCCATGCGCACGTGCACACACCCATGTGCGCGCATGCATGCACTAAGCATTAGTCTGAGCCTAATGATGGTGAGTGATGTCGTTGTTTAGCTTTTTACTGTAGAGGATTGAGTGTCAACACACTGAAAATATTCTGGTGCGTTCCTGGGCTACTGCTCCCCCCCCGGATGAGCGAACGCGTGTGCTCGCAAACGCACTGGCACGCACGCACGCACGCACGCATGCGCGCGCGAGCACGCAACGCACTGGCATGCACGCACGCACCGGCGCGCACGCACGCACGCACACATGCATGTGTGCATGCATGTGTGCACGCCTGGTGGCGAGCTTGGTGCCAGCAACTGTCAACGGAGTGAATGCCCATCGCGATCAACAGAGCGGCAGTGATATTTGGCACCAACCAACTATCAACAGGGTGAACGCCTATACGCACGCACACACACGCACGCACGTGCACGAGTGTAGGCACGCACGCACGCATGCACGCACGCACGTGCACGTACGCACAAACGCACGCACGCACGTGCATGAACGCATGCACGCACGCACGCACGCACGCAAGCACGCACGCACGCACGCACGGGAGTGCACGCACGTGCATGCACGCACGCACGCACGCACGCACGTGCACGCACGCACGCACCTTCATGCATGAGAGTGCATGCACGTGCACGCACGCACAGACACGTGCACACACGCACGCATGCACGCACGCGCGCATGCATGCAAGCACGCATGCACGCACGCACACATGCACGCACGCACGCACGCACATGCACGCACGGGAGTGCACGCACGGGCACGCATGCACGCACCTTCACGCATGGGAGTGCACGCACGCACGCGCGCACGCACGGGAGTGCACGCACGTGCACGCATGGACGTCGTGTACGCACGCATGCATGGGAGTGCACACACGTGCACACACACACGCACGCACGGGAGTGCGCGCACGTGCACATGCACCCATGCACGCACGCACGCACGCACGCACGCACGGACGCACGCACGCACGCAAGCACGCACGCACGTGCACACACACACGCATGCACGGGAGTGCGCGCACGTGCACACGCACCCATGCACACACGCACGCACGCACGCACGCACGCACGCACGCACGCACACGGACGGATGCATGCACATACGAAGGCATGCATGTGCGCACGCACGTACACTCACGGGAGTGCGCGCACGTGCACACGCACCCATGCACGCACGCACGCATGCACGCATGCACGCACGCACGCACGCACGCACGCACGTGCACACACACACGCACGCACGGGAGTGCGCGCACGTGCACACGCACCCACGCACGCACGCACGCACGCACGCACGCACGCACGCACGCACGCACGCACACGGATGGACGCATGCACATACGAAGGCACGCATGTGCGCACGCATGTACACGCACGCACGCACGCACGCACACACGGGAGTGCACGCCCATGCACGCACGAACGCACGCACGAGCGCACGCATGCACAGTGGAGCACAGAATTTAGGCCAATTTCTGTCAATGGGGTGCACGCCCTCACGATCAACAGAGGAGCGCAGAATTTGCGCCAATTTCTGTCAATGGGGTGCACGCCTTCACGATCAACTGAGCACCTCAGAATTTGGGCCAATTTCTGTCAAAGGGGTGCACGATCTCACGATCAACAGAAAAGCACCAAATTTGGGCCAATTTCTGTCAACAGGGTGCCCGCCCTCACGATCAACAGAGGAGCACAGAATTTGGGCGATTTCTGTCAACGGGGTGCACGCCCTCACGATCAACAGAGGAGTGCAGAATTTGGGCTAATTTCTGTCAACGGGGTGCACGCCCTCACGATCAACAGAGGAGCGCAGAATTTGGCCAATTTCTGTCAACTGGGCTGGGTGGACGCTCTCACGATCAACAAAGGAGCGCAGAATTTGGCCCAATTTCTGTCAAGTCAACAGTCAACACAGTGCACGCATGGTCAAAAGGGGAGCATGGAGTTTGGGTCCCTCAACGCTCACAACTGTCCTATAGAACACTCGCCCACACAAGCAAAAGACGAAAAGCTATGCATATCCTTGCATTTTGATCACGTCAACGTCATATGTAAAGTCAATTGCTTCATGCCTTAAGCTATGCACGGCGGCCGAAGGCCGCGCGCGCCTCTAGTCTACTTACAAATGCGCCGCGCGCACGGGTATATTTGTGTGTGTGTGTGTGTGTGTGTGTGTGTATATATATATGTTTGCTTCGAGTAAACTCGCGAACCGCTTGAGGTACGTGCACGCGAGATGGCTCGATCGAATCCTCGCGACCCCGAGATGGTCATGGGCAAGGTCGATTTTTGATATGCAAATTCGTACCGTAGTTATGGCGCATTTTCAAATGTTACAGCACACATGAACACTACCAAAAGAATTGCACATGGATGAAAATTGCATATCAAATGACTCGCCTCGACGTCACGAGTCATTTGCATGTGCTCCCGCATAATTATGCAAATGCATACGGTAGTTGTGGTACATTGTACATTGTACTGTACATTGTAGCTTGCCTAATTGGGAAACTTCCAGAACGCGTGCAGGCACGCACGCACGCACGCACGCACGCACGCACGCACGCACGCACGCACGGGAGTGCGCGCACGCACGCACGCACGCACGTGCACGCACGCACGCACGGGAGTGCACGCACGCACGCACGCACGTACACACATGCACATACATGCACGCACGCACGCACGCGCGTACGCACGCACGGGAGTGCACGCACGCACGCACGCATGCACGCGCGTACGCACGCATGGGAGTGCACGCACGCATGCACGCACGGGAGTGCACGCACGCACGCACGGGAGTGCACGCACGCACACACGCACGCACGCACGTGCACGCACGCACGCACGGGAGTGCACGCACGCACGCACGCACGTACACACATGCACATACATGCACGCACGCACGCACGCGCGTACGCACGCACGGGAGTGCACGCACGCACGCACGCACGCACGCACGCGCGTACGCACGCATGGGAGGGCACGCACGCACGCACGCACGTACACGAACGCACGTACATGCACGCACGCACGCACGCGCGTACGCACGCACGGGAGTGCACGCACGCACGTGCACGCACGCACGCACGCACGCACGCACGCACGCACGCACGCACGCACGCACGCACGCACGCACGTGCACGCACGCACGCACAGGCGAGCACGCCCGCCCGCACGCACCCCCACGCTCGCGCGTACGCACGCACGGGAGTGCACGCACGCACGCACGCACGCACGTGAGTGCACGCACGCACGTGAGTGCACGCACGCACGCACGCACGGGAGTGCACGCACGCACGCACGCACAGGAGTGCACGCACGCACGCACGCACGCACGCACGTACGTACATGCACGCACGCACACACGTGCGTACGCACGCACGGGAGTGCATGCACGCACGCACGCACGTACACGCGTACGCACGCATGGGAGTGCACGCACGCACGCACGCACGTACACGAACGCACGTACATGCACGCACGCACGCACGCGCGTACGCACGCACGGGAGTGCACGCACGCACGTGCACGCACGCACACACGCACGCACGCACGCACGCACGCACTCACGCACGCACGCACCCACGCAAGCACGCACGCACGCTCGCACCTGCACGCACGCACGCACTGGAGTGCACGCACGCACGCACGCACGTACACGCACGCGCGCACGCACGCACGGGAGTGCCGGCACGCACGCACGCATGCACGTGAGTGCACGCACGCTCGTGAGTTCACGCACGCACGCACGCACGGGAGTGCACGCACGCACGCACGCACGCACGGGAGTGCGCGCACGCACGCACGCACGCACGTGCACGCACGCACGCACGGGAGTGCACGCACGCACGCACGCACGTACACACATGCACATACATGCACGCACGCACGCACGCGCGAACGCGCGCGCGCGAGAGCCCGCACGCACGCACGCACGCACGCGCGTACGCACGCAGGGGAGTGCACGCACGCATGCACGCACGGGAGTGCACGCACGCACGCACGGGAGTGCACGCACGCACACACGCACGCACGCACGTGCACGCACGCACGCACGGGAGTGCACGCACGCACGCCCGCACGTACACACATGCACAGACATGCACTCCAGAACGCACGCTCGTCCCCACGCACGGGAGTGCACGCACGCACGCACGCACGCACGCGCGTACGCACGCATGGGAGTGCACGCACGCACGCACGCACGTACACGAACGCACGTACATGCACGCACGCACGCACGCGCGCACGCACGCACGGGAGTGCACGCACGCACGTGAGTGCACGCACGCACGCACGCACGGGAGTGCACGCACGCACGCACGCACAGGAGTGCACGCACGCACGCACGCACGTACGTACATGCACGCACGCACACACGTGCGTACGCACGCACGGGAGTGCATGCACGCACGCACGCACGTACACGCATGCACATACATGCACGCACGCACGCACGCGCGTACGCACGCATGGGAGTGCACGCACGTGCACGCACGCACGCACGCATAGCACGCACGTGCACGCACGCACGCATGCACGCAGACGCGTGCACGCACGCACGCACGCACGTGCACGCACGCACGCACGCACATACGCGCGCAAGCACGGGAGTGCACGCACGCACGCACGCACGCACGCACGCACGCACGCACGCACGCACGCACGCACGCACGCACGCACGCACGCACGCATGCACGGGAGTGCACTCATGCACGCAAGCGCGTACACGCACGCACGTACATGCACGCACGCACGCACGCACGCACGCAAGCACGCACGCACGCACGCACGCACGCACGCACGCACGCGCGTATGCATGCACGGGAGTGCATGCACGTGCACGTCTGCACGCACGTGCACGCGCGCACGGGAGTGCACGCACGCACGCACAGAGGAGCACTGAATTTGGGCCAGTTTCTGTCAACGGGGTGCACGCCTTCACGATCAACAGAGGAACACAGAATTTGGGCCAATTTCTGTCAATGGGGTGCACGCCCTCACGATTAAAAGAGGTACTCAGAATTTGGGCCAGTTTCTGTTAACGGGGTGCACGCCCCCATGGACAAAGGGGGAGCATGGAGTTTGGGTCCCTTAATGCTGATAACTGTCCTAAGGAACGCTCACCCACACAAGCAAAAGACAAAGCTACGCATATCCTTGCGCATTAGCATCACTTCGACGTCATATGCAAAATCAATTGCTTCGTGCCTTAATGTATACATGGCGGCCGAAGGCCGCGCGCGCCTCTAGTCTACTTACAAATGCGCCGCGTGCACGTGTGTGTATATATGTATATATATATATATATATATATGGGCAACAAGTAAACTCGCGAACCGCTTGACGTACGTGGACGCGCGATAGCTCGATCGAATGCTCGCGACCCCGAGATGGTCATGGGCAAGGTCGATTTTTGATATGCAAATTTATACCATAGTTATGGCGCATTTTCAAAGTTTGCAGCACAGGTTAACACTACCAAACGAATTGCACATGGATGAATTGCATATCAAAAGACTCGCCTCGACGTCACGAGTCATTTGCACATGCTCGCGCATAATTATGCAAATGCATACTGTAAGTGTGGTACATTGTATCTCGTCTAATTGGAAAATGGAAAATGAACTGCGCAATGAACTGCGCATTGATGAATTGCATATCGAATGACTCGCCTCAACGTCACGAGTCATTTGCACATGCTCCCGCATAATTATGCAAATGCATACTGTAAGTGTGGTACATTGTATCTCGTCTAATTGCAAAATGGAAAATGAACTGCGCATTGATGAATTGCATATCAAAAGACTCGCCTCAACATCATGAGTCATTTGCACATGCTCCCGCATAATTATGCAAATGCGTACTGTAAGTGTGGTACATTGTATCTCACCAAATTGGAAAATGGAAAATGAACTGCACATTGATGAATTGCATATCAAAAGACTCGCCTCGAAGTCACGAGTCATTTGCACATGCTCCTGCATAATTATGCAAATGCATACTGTAGGTGTGGTACATTGTATTTCACCTAATTGGAAAATGGAAAATGAACTGCGCATTGATGAATTGCATATCAAAAGACTCGCCTCAACGTCACGCGTCATTTGCACATGCTCCTGCATAATTATGCAAATGCGTACTGAAGTGTGGTACATTGTATCTCGCCAAATTGGAAAATGGAAAATGAACTGCGCATTGATGAATTGCATATCAAAAGACTCGCCTCGACGTCACGAGTCATTTGCACATGCTCCTGCATAATTATGCAAATGGATACTGTAAATGTGGTACATTGTATCTCGCCTAATTGGAAAATGGAAAATGAAGTGCATATCGAATCACTCGCCTCAACGTCATGAGGCATTTGCATGTGCTCCCACATAATTATGCAAATGAATACTGTAAATGTGGTACATTGTATCTCGCCTAATTGGAAAATGGAAAGTGAACTGCACATTGATGAATTGCATATCTAATGACTCACCTCGACATCACGAGTCATTTGCACATGCTCCCGCACAATTATGCAAATGCATACTGTAAGTGTGGTACATTGTATCTCGCCTAATTGGAAAATGGAAAATGAACTGCGCATTGATGAATTGCATACCAAAAGACTCGCCTCGACATCACGAGTCATTTGCACATGCTCCTGCATAATTATGCAAATGCATGCTGTAAGTGTGGTACATTGTATCTCGTCTAATTGGAAAATGGAAAATGAACTGTGCATTGATGAATTGCATATCAAAAGACTCGCCTTGACATCACGAGTCATTTGCACATGCTCCCACATAATTATGCAAATGCATACTGTAAGTGTGGTACATTGTATCTTGCCTAATTGGAAAATGGAAAATGAACTGTGCATTGATGAATTGCATATCGAATGACTCACCTTGACATCACGAGTCATTTGCACATGCTCCTGCATAATTATGCAAATGCATACTGTAAGTGTGGTACATTGTATCTTGCCTAATTGGAAAATGGAAAATGAACTGCATATCGAATCACTCGCCTCAATGTCACGAGGCATTTGCATGTGCTCCCACATAATTATGCAAATGCATGCTGTAAGTGTGGTACATTGTATCTTGCCTAATTGGAAAATGGAAAATGAACTGCGCATTGATGAATTGCATATCAAAAGACTCGCCTTGACATCACGAGTCATTTGCACATGCTCCCACATAATTATGCAAATGCATACTGTAAGTGTGGTACATTGTATCTTGCCTAATTGGAAAATGGAAAATGAACTGTGCATTGATGAATTGCATATCAAATGACTCACCTTGACATCACGAGTCATTTGCACATGCTCCCACATAAGTATGCAAATGCATACTGTAAGTGTGGTACATTGTATCTTGCCTAATTGGAAAATAGAAAATGAACTGCGCATTGATGAATTGCATATCGAATGACTCACCTTGACATCACGAGTCATTTGCACATGCTCCCACATAAGTATGCAAATGAATACTGTATGTGTGATACATTGTAGCCCAATGTGGTGAATGCCAATCACGATTAACAGAGCAGCAGTGAATTTGGCGCCACCAACTGTCAACAAGGTGAACGCCCATCGCGATCAACAGAGCTGCAGTGAATTTGGCACCACCAACTGTCAACAAGGTGAACACCCATCGCGATCAACAGAGCAGCAGTGAATTTGGTGCCATCAACTGTCATCGAGGTGAACGCCCATCGCGATCAACAAAGCAGCAGTGAATTTGGTGCCACCAACTGTCAACGAGGTGAACGCGCATCGTGATCAACAGAGCAGCAGTGAATTTGGTGCCATCAACTGTCAACGAGGTGAACGCCCACTGTGATCAACAAAGCAGCAGTGCATTTGGCGCTACCAACTGTCAACGAGGTGAACGCCCATTACGATCAACAGAACATCAGTAAATTCAGTGCTGAGAACTGTTAAAATGGGGTGCACACCCCTCTCAATCAATACAGCTGTAGCTTTGCACAATTTGTTGATCGCTTAACGTACACATGGCGGCCAAAGGCCGCACGCGTCTCTAGTAACTCAAAAATGGCTGGCTACCCACCACTTTTTTCTCCACACCCCCCCCCCCCAGAATTCGGCCATTTACCCCCCTCCCCCACTCTTCCAGACCCGGTTACAGGTATGGTCCGTGGGTCAAGCGAGACCCGGTCACCACACGACCTGTCGTCTTGTGCTTTGGCGACGTTCAAGAGCAGCTCAAGCAAGTGCCTCCGCTCCCCCTCGTTCAGCTTCACGCTTAGCAGAGTGCCGCAAAGCGTCTCGAAATCCGCGTCTCCGATCAACGCCAATAGTTCGCGAATGTGATTGAACGCCGACAGGTAGCCGTCCTAAATTCGGTGAAATACGCAGAAATATTGAAGGTTAAGATGAAATGAGTACCTGTTTCGACATCTCAGCGAAAGCTTTCCAGCAATACGCGGCGCAAACAGTCGACTCAGTGACCTCCTGAAAGAGAAAGACTGTTGAATCAAATACAAAAGGCAATGCACGACCTTTTCTGGTAGGCGAGACAGAAGCTTCGCAATCAGCTTCCAATTTTTCGCAGTTGTAAACTCCATGAGCATGGCGCCCACGTTGCTGGACATTTCACTGAGCGCCTTATAATCCACACCTTAAAGCAGCGTGGGACATGTCGGTGCGTGCGTGCGTGCGTGTCAAACGGTACCTGGCAACAATTTCGGCAAGTGTCTCAGGATGTATCGATGGTTGTTCAAGTCAGTTTTCTCTGTCACTCCACAGAACTTGTCGACCAGAAGAAAATAGAGGGAGAGCATATCGTAATTTGTGCCATCCAAGAACGGATATATCTGAATAAGGCGCCATGAAACAAAAGCCGAACAGATAAGTGCTCGGGATATCTAGCGTATACCTTTGTTTGCATTTGTTGCAGTAATAGCGGGCCGTTCTTCTGCAAATTCTCCATGACTTTCCTCTGTCGGAGCATCTTCTTCACCTCGTCGGCGTCGAGGCTGGAAAGCGCACCAAAATAGCTCATTTCACAACCCCCCTCCTCCTCCAGATTTTCACCCCACCCGCCACCCCCCCCCCCCCAGAAAGTGCTCGAACCCTTCCCCCAGGTCCAATTCCCGGTTACAGGTATGGTCTGGGGGCGGGGAGAAAGGTACCTTGTGGGCGAGTGGGAAATGGGAGGGGGGGGACAAATTTTGGAAGGAGCGCGGGAGCATAAATGTACTGCACCAAAATAGTGTGAAAATAAATTGTAGCTAATTTTTGTTCAAAATAGGGTGCAAATGGCGAACACGGAAAAGGAAACAAAACTAGAAATTTGAGGACATTTCTGGGGGGGGGGGGGGAAGGGGGGGACAAGTTTGAAGACTGGTGGGAGCCCCAGTCACATACATGGAAGGTCGTACACGCGTACTCGTGGCTGATACCCAGAATCGGTCATGAGATGCTCCAGATGGGCGAAATACAGCTCGAACTGCGTCAGCGAGGGACACTCCGTGGCGGCCAATGCGAGACACTTGACAAATTCGGCTTGAGAATTCGACCTAAAATTTCAACCAAATGCGGAATGGAATGGTTTAACGCCCGCGGCAAGCAAATGCAGCCAACACACATGGCCATTCCCAGTAGAGTCTCTCGTTTGTACTGCTCGTCGCCTCCCAGAAAGCGCTCGATGTCGATTGCTGCAAAGTCGAATTTAATCTCATAAGCGTGCATGCACGCACGATATTCGGGGGGGGGGGGGGAGAAAACTCACACTCCTCTACTTCTGCGACGCTCTCCTTTTGCGCCAGTTTGTACAGCTGCTTCAGGAGTTGCATCAGCTGCTCGTCAGCGCGCGCTTCCACTTCCAGCACGTGCAGCAGTTTCGAAGGCGCGACTTCCACCAATCGGCGCAGCGAGATTCCCAAGTTCAATTTGTCCACCAAATTGATCAGCGCGGCGTAGGCGAGCAGCTGCGTCGCGTGCGCGTTCCTCCAGAGCTGCTTCGCGTAGTCCCCTTTCAGGCAGCTGCTAGCGCCCCTCAGAATGTGCACCAAAATAGCGCAAGCCAGAGCGGCGTCTTCCGAGAACATGGCGCATATGGCCAACAAAGCCAGAACGTCTCTCTTCAGCTCTTGCTCTCCGCTCCCTTTCAATTCCAACGCGCGATAGAAGACGAACAGTCTCTCGTAGAGCCTGCGGGACAACGCCTGCTGTCGCCCCGTCCGATTGTCTTCATCGGCGGGGTAAAACGAGTCGAATATGAGTGCGATCTCTGGAAAGTCGTCCAGGGCAAAGAAGTCCACGAGCGCCGACTCCAAGCCGTCCAACTCGGAGGCGATCTGTCTCTCGGCCGCGTCGGCGTCGAGTCCGTTGGCGGCGCATATCGCCGCCTCCTTCAGACGATTCGCCTCGGCCAGCAGGCGCCCCAACTGCGACGCCGGGCAGTACTTGAGAGCGAAATCGAGCAGCGCCAGCCGATTGTCGTACTTGGCTATGCTGGTTCCATGCAGCGCGGCGGAGCAACACACCTGAGAGAGAGCGCGACGGTTTTTCGGCAAGGCGAGGAGCACGCACGCACGCACGCTCGCACCTCCCAGCCAGGCGCGTAGTCCATCTGGATCATCTCGGAACAGTAATCGAGCACGCAGCGACCGTCGCCGACGGAGATGGCGTTCTCGGCCAACAGCTCGAGCACGCGTCCTTTACAGGCGCGTTGATCTGGAATAGTGGCAACGTGATGACTGCCCTGCCCCCCCCTGCTCTAGAAGTTCAGACGCCGACCTTCCCCCGGTGTCGCCAGCAGTCGGCCCAGCCGGACCATTTCCTCCTTCTTCTTGTAATTATTCCGGTCCGCTTCCAGCGCCTTCCCAACGTAGCCTTCCCGGCGCTGTTCCATTCTCACCTTGACCGGCAGGTCGTCTACGCCCAACGCCTTGAGCGCCCCCAGCAGCTCCAGCAAGTTGCGCTCGTCCGGCAGTATTTTGGTGTCATCCCCCAACAGCGACAGACAGGCTCGGGACAACTCCAATTGGGGATCCGACACCCCGGAGGCGCCGTTCGTGTACTCGGCCGCTGCGGATTCGATCAGGCGAATCGAGGTCGCATAAGACAGCTTTTTGCTAAAAGCGATAATCAAAGGTAGTTATATGGGTACTGTAGTGCTCAGCGACAGGGCATCGTCTCGGCGCTCCCGTGATCGGTGGTTCAACTCCCGCCAAGGTATGTTCCACTGAGTTAATATTATTACCCTCTCCTCGGGCAAGGGGTAAACGCTCTCATAGTCTGGGCGACGCTAGTCCTGCTAGTCAGAAAAATTTCCCGGAAGGTGGCGCCCAACCTAGGCCCCTCGCGTCGTAATCGACGCCGGTGTGGCACTGCCCCGCCTAATCGCCGACTGTTCACGGCTCTGTGCTCTACTAACGGTGTCAAAATGCAGTTGAAAAAGAGACACCGAAATAGCAACCGACCTCGCTGCGTCTGCAGAGTCGCCCAGGTCCATAAAGGACGCCGCGTAATGGATACTGTGGAGGTCGGCCGAGGACAGTAGGCCACCCACCAGTAGTGTGTGGATCTTCTCTAAAATTCCGCGCATTACCATACCAAAATCACAAAGAAAAAGCCCCGTCCGGTCTTAGGCAGTAGTCATACCTGAAACCGGGTCTGGAAGAGTGAGGGGAGGGGGATAAATGTGCGAATTCTGGGGGGGGGGGTGCCTGAAGCAAAAAGTGGGAAGTAGTTAGCCATTTTTTAGTTATATTGGTACTTCTTAGACAAAAATGGATATAAATAGGGTGAAAAGACAGGGTGAAAATCCCTTGGGAAAATTCTTGGGGTTTGGGTGGGTGTTGAAGAAATAGTGAGGGAGTATACCCCCCCCCCCAGTTACGGGTATGGCAGTAGTGTACCTACCCTGGTCGTGCACGTTCAGGCGTTGACCCGCGTCCAACAGGTCCTCGCGTAGTCTCTCCCAGTCGACCACCGTAAACTCCCCGCCCGAATTCGCCTTTCTCACGACTCTCATGAGCAGCTGTTCCGCCTTCTCGGTCGAGAGCAGCGCTTCGTCCACCTCTGCCACTGTGCAGTTCACTTCGTAGGCCGTCAGCGTCTCCAACACCTCCAGGACGCCTTCGAATTTCTCCAGGACGCCAGACGACGACTGCTCCGCAGCTGGCAACTTGCCAAATGCCGCCAGGACGACACCCATGGTGACGTTGAGCTTCTGACCCGTCAGCTCGCAGGTCACCAGACAGTCATTGAGCAACTGGCACAAATCCTTGGGGTCGACCGAGATCTTCTGCAGCGCTCGCTTGTCCACGACCCACAGCGCAAAGGTCTCTTGCAGAAAGTGAATGGAAATGGACGTCTGGAGGTGGAACTGCGCCTTGAGCAACTCGAACAGAGCCCCCTTCGCGTCGACGCCAGCTCGGGTCGCGTGCGCGTGCGCCAAGAAGGGCAACACGAACTTTTGGAGGCAATTAGACACGTCCTCTTTGCTCGAGACCTAGACACGCGAATTACCGCAGATACTAACGTAGCGCCCCCCCCCCCCAATAATGCCCCAGGTATGGGGAATAGTGCCTCCAGGCACTACTGGAGGATTGACGGTAATTCATTGAGCGAAGCGAATCGTCACATCAGTGGGATTCAGCCCCTTCGCCGCACCTCACCTGTCTGACGAGCTGCCGAAGGATGTCGCCGACAGGAGCGCGGAGGAACTCGTCCAGATGTCGCGAGGTGTCGCCGCAGAAAAAGATGAAGTTGCAGAACTGCGACAGGCTCTCCTTCAGGCCCGCCAAGTCCTAAAGTTCGAGCGGCGAAACCATACCTGTTACTGAGGACCGCCCTAGCCCAAGTTGGTAGTCAGCAGCCCCGAACCCGCGAAAGCATTTTTCAAAGTGTTTTGTGTCCCATTCAGCTCCCCCCCCCCAACTAGGCATGATGCCCCAGCATACCTGTAACCGGGTCTGGAAGAGTGGGGGGAGGGTACAGGGCCGAATTCTGGGGGGGGGGGGGTGTCTGGAGCAAAAAGTGGGGGGGTAGCTAGCCAATTTTTTGAGTTATACTCGAACTTTTTGGTCAAAAATGCGTATAAATAGGGTCTAAACAGTGTTATTTAGCTGTTTAACGGTCATATAACACTGAAATACCCCAGCATTTACTCACTTTTATCGTTTTAGACAGAGTGAAAATCACTTGGCAAAATTCTGGGGGGGGGTGTTGGGGGGAGGTTGAAAAATTCTGCGCCCCCCCCCCAGTTACAGGTATGTGCCCCAGTTACACAACTGAGCGAAATTGTCGACACGTCAACAGATGACCAGCCAGCACCTCGAATCCAAAGGCGATGGCGCAGCTGAGAAACTCAACGGAAGTCTCGGGCAGCGCGGCGAGGCGTTCCATCGCCCGGGCCCGTTCCTCGTACCACGCTGAGATCGTGTCCACGTCCCCTGCACCCCCAAGCAGGCGTCTAAACCCCCGTGTGCTCTCAACAACTGTTGGCACTTTCAGCCAAGATCCGAAGTTAGCGCCGCCGCACCCGTAGTCGTGAATGCCTTCGAATCGTTCGCTGTCCAGCGTGTAGCTCCGAATTTCGGTTTCAAAGGCGGCCCGCAAACTCTGGGGAAACTTGCCGCTGAACTGGTCGAGAACATGGGGCGTTTCGGAACCGTCCGGGACGATAACACGACTGCCGTTGCTGAAACCGGACAATTCACTCTGAATCACTCAATTTCGGGTCGACAACAGACCTCATTCTGGGCAGTAAATCCTGATACTCAGAAACCAGCACGACTTCCGGGATTTCAGAGAGAATCGCCAACCAGTAGGGATGCAGCAGCTTGGCGCGGCTCTTCATGAAATGACCGAGCCAGGCCAGCTTTCCCGTCTGCAAGTGGAATGAATACTGCGGAATGCTACATTCTACAGTAGTCCCACCGCACAATGCAAACCTGAGCGAAATAGAGAGCCAAATCGAGAATACTGAAATTGCGCAGGCCGGTGTACTGCGCCTTGTCGAAGCTGCCGCCGTCCAGCTTTAGCATTTCCTGAAATACTTATCGTTCTGGGTGCGTGCGTGCGTGCGTGTATTGGCGTGCGTGCGTGCTTGGCGTGGGTGTTTGGCGAGCGTACTCGCATCGCACCTGATAGTCGAGGAGGAACGTCTTGTAGTGGAGGAGTTGCAATCGCGTCGCGCATACCGTCCCGTCGTCAGTCGACAGTCTGCAAAAAAGAGCCCACTCTGCTGCCACCCCGCATATTGAATCTGGGACTTCCTAATCAAGTACTTAACGGGGAAGATAATTTGCACCGAAATGGCGACAAAATAGGTTTTGGGTCACAATGGGGTCGAAAACTAAATAGCGAAAATTGCGATATGGTCCAGAGGCAATTATTTCTTTCTGTATTTCGGTTGCGCGGAGCTAGGAGGGCCACCTCTGCCAGTTGAGTTCGTCGATGCGGGCGCGGTCGAGTCCGAAATCGAGCAGCAGCAGGCTGTCCTGAGCCGTCTCGCACGCCTTCCCCGCGCACTCGCGTAGCAGCCACGCGTCGTCAGCAATGTGCGCCTGGCCGCGAAGACAGTTGGCAGGGTGTATGCATGTCGACACGCTCCCCCCCCCCCCCCGCGACCAACCAGACACTCGTGTATGGCAGCCGCGTTCCAATAGGAATGGAGCCACTTGTGCTTGTAGATCTCGTCCGTGTCCAGCCCGTAAGTGGCAGCGATCTGTACCGCCTCCTCGTACTCGGACGAGTTGAGCTGAATATTAAGGCAAAATTAAGGCAATTTGGTACTTTTCTTTAGACCTAGAAATGCACACCTTCTTCCTGAGCATCTCTTGAGCGGTGGTGGATCTGAAAGTGAGAGCCAGCCTAACGTAGGCCATTTGGCACACAGGCAAGGGCAGAGGGTGGAAACACACACACACACACACACGCACGCACGCACGCACGCACGCACGCACCTAATGTCGGACAGTCGAAAGGTGACTTGTGACGAGGCGACGTCCTTGGGGTTCGGTAGAGTCACCTCCTCCATCGGACGGCCCACCAAAGCGCACAACGCTGCAGGTCAATGTGTACTACTGTATTATGTACATATATAAAGTGAATACGGGAACACCGCCAACCGATTTTGGCCCATCCGTAAAGGCCGACGGACAGCATTCTCGCGGCCAGATATAATTTGCCGCCCTTTTCGACTTCCACGACGCTCTTGTCGGCCGTCTTGTCCTTGGCGTCGGACACGACCGACTACAATACAACTCGAAATATACTACGTACTCTAACAATACTTGGCATTTCGCAATACCACCCAGTTAAAAACCCACCCGACTAAACGTACCTAACCTACTATCTATAATAACGTTCTCGACCTACGCTCTACGCCCTCCGATTTTCGAGAAAGAAACGTTGCGGAGGGGGAATAAAATGCACTTCCTTTTGCCAGACACAATTCCACAGAAAATTGCTGCTCGTTTGTTATACAAAGATGTCGTGAGTAAGCCGACCTGGCAGTCAAAGAGAAAGAGGAGTCCATCTCGTCCACTGTGCGCCAGCGCGCTGACGGGCGCGACCTCAAAATGGACGTCGGAGTCACTGTCGACCTCGAAGCGCATCTCCAAGCCGCGTTCCCTCCCCGCAAAACGACCGAACACCGCCGTGCCGTCCGAATAAGTCAGCAGAAACGACTAAAATACCGACAAAAATCTACATAAGTAAAAAAAAAAGAAATTCTAGAGCAAACTCGCTACCGTGGGGCCCCACCAGGCGACGTTCAGGGGCGACGCTCTCTCGGTCTTCGCGTCGCGCTGTCGACTCTAAATATTATTTCAAAAAAATTCGAAAACAATTTCGCAAGCTGATGACCATGTCACGCACTAGGAGCAGATTTTCAAACGGCTCAAAGTGCAGGGGGCGCAGGGAGGGCAGCGCCAAGAAGGTCAGATCGCCTCTGGAGCTCAACATCAGCAGCATGGAGGCGTCTGAGTTGACGGCAGCGACGACGCCCATCTGATGCGAGTTCAGAATCCAGGGCAGCCAGCCAAACAGACGCTCGCAATTCCAGCCACCGCTTTTTGACTTCTGCAACAATCGGAACGGATTCGACTGGGCTTCGATGTCTCCCAAGCCTGCCACAATATCCAACGCGGAATAGGAGCAGGCAACACCCTCTGCGGCTTGACAAAATTGGCGCGACCTTTCGCATTTTCAGTGTCAGAGTATCGAAGAATAGCAAAACAGCACTATTTGGACACTTTTAACCCAAAAGTGCGCGCGATTTGGAGGCAAACAGTTCCATTCCGACCCGCTTCTTATCACGGGTTGTACATGCCCATGTCCATCCCCCCTCCCTCTGGTCTGGCACCGGACACAATCAACACCTGTGCGTCACTGATCCCACCTCCTTGCCGACGCGCTCTTTGTTGAGGCGCTCCACAAAGGGGTCGGCGTCGAGAATTCTCAAGGATTCGACGCCCAAATCGACGGAGGTTATCGTGGGAGTGGAAGTGGTGGTGCTGGCGCTCTTTTTCTTCAAGGAGACGGTGTTGAATTTGTCGGTGACGGGCGCTTCGGTGGCCACGATCAAGACGTTGTGCTGACGCGCCAAAGCCATGGAACCGAACAAGGAAAAGTCCGTCTTTTCCAGCACCGTATGCAGGTCGACGCGACAGATCTGCTGGAAGCCCGCGAATTTTCTAGAAAACAATCAAATAGAAATTCCATAAACCTTTTAAAATAGTTCAACTGCCACGCTCACCCTACTAGAAATCTCGTTAGAATGCCGTTTCGCAGCAGCACGAACAGCTCGTCGGACCTATGCGTACGAAATCCATTAAATTTTTAAATTTTTAAAAATTGAATTTCATTATTTAAAAAACACCATTTCGGCTCTTCCACGGCTCTCGTCTCGATGCCGCACACCGTGAGGAAGGGCTCGAAGCGCACGTCGGTCGTGCCCTCCTGGACGAACACACGTACGCGCACGCACGTACTGACACGCACGCACGCACGCACGCACTAGGGGGACGGTGTAGCAGAAGTGAGCCGACGGTTCATAGACGTCGAGTAGGGGCGCGCTGCGAGTGACGAAAAGGAGCTGGGAGGACTGCGCCCACTTCAACTCCACCCACAGTGCCGTGTCCTCGTCAGCGCTCGACACGCCTGCGCACGTGCACGCGAGGCCAGGACTCTCAGACGAGAATAGGAGAGTGAAACGGAAAACAATTAGGGTGATGTGCATACGCGCGCCCATGGGGAGGGATAGGTTGGCTTTAGACCGTGGGGAGACCCGAAGCGAATGCGCAACAAAAACAACGGCAGAAACCTTTAGCTCTGCCGAGAATTTCCAGTCCCGAGTTGGCGTCCACGATAAAGGTCTCCAAGTCGCCCGTCTGGGCCAAAACCGCCAACAGATTTGGCTCTCTAAAAATTCTCTCAAGGAGAATTACTAAATAGAAATACATGTACGATGAACAGGAGAACACACGTCGTCGCAGCGACCTTCCAAGCCGGAAGCTTTTCCAGACGATTCAGCAGACTGGGCAGGAAGGCGTTCTTTATCGAATCTATAACAGAATCAAAACGAATTCGCCAGTGAAGAACTACGCAGTGGGCTAACAACGCACGCAGCGTCAGAGGGTTGGGAGCGACGAGGACAGTGTCCCACGTGCCAAGAAGGCGGCATTCCTGCAGAAATTCCTCTTTTGGGTCCTTTGTCTCGGACGATTCCGTCCAAGACACCGACTTCTTCGCGCCGCGCCTTCGAATCTCCGCCATACGCCGTGAACGAGTGCTTGCTTCTATTGACCTCCGGGGTGCCTTGGAGTGGGTCGGACAACTCGACATTCAACGCAACGGCCACCGTTCAAAACTGTGCGTGACAGTAGTTGAACAGTTGGCGCTTGGGTAAAAGGTGGCATTTGTTTTGTGCCAAAGCAGTAAACGACTTTCGCTGACATAATTTTGACACCACATGTCATTCGACCACCGCGACCGTGGTACGTGTATGCATATGCAACACGGCGAAACTATACTTGACGAAGGGTTGTGGACATAGTCGAGTGCCGTGAACACTGAAATGTCGTGCAAGCGTGATTTTTGATGTGGCAACAACCCACGTACCTTTACCGAAACTAGGCCACGAGCACTCAGCAAAGGAACCAACGCTACAACCAAAGCACGCAAATATCGCCAACATGACAAATCAGTTACAAACAAGTGTTGGGACGACGCCATTGCAAACTCAATTTTCTCGCTCTGCTAGAACGGGGGGGGGGGTACAGTGCGTAGGATCAGAGGCGGATCTAGGAATTTTTCCTAGGGGGGGGGGCGGCGCAATTTTCACCCAAATGTTAGCTTCCCGTCTGAAAGTTTCGCACGTTTTGCGCCGCAGGCGACATTTGTGCATGTCAACTACATTGTATGACAGTTACTATACGCCGATTTGCAGTTGTGTTCAATTGCGTCGCAAGCAAAATTCCGCAATTTTTGCGGATCATCGAGTCACGTCACGAGTCATTTGTGCATGCTCCTGCATAATTATGCAAATGTTAACTGTAAGTGTGGTACATTGTATATCACCTACTTAATTGGGAAATGGCAAATGAACTGCTCATGCATGAATTACATATCAAATGACTCACCTCGACATCATGAGCCATTTACTCATGCTCCCGCATGATTATGCAAATGATACTGTAAGTGTGGTACATTGTGTCTTGCCTAATTGGAAAATAGCAAATGAACTGCTCATGGATGAATTGCATATCAAATGACTCACCTCAATGTAACGAGTCATACATCATATCTCGCCTAATTGGGAAATGGCAAATGAACTGCACATGCATGAATTGCATATCAAATGAATCGCCTCGACATCATGAGACATTTGCTCATGCTCCCGCATAATTATGCAAATTCATACTGTAAGTGTGGTACATTGTATCTTGCCCACTGTGGTGAATGCCTATCACGATTAACAGAGCAGCAGTGAATTTGGCGCCACCAACTGCCAACAGTGTGAACGCCCATCGCGATCAACAGAGCAGCAGTGAATGTTGGCGCCACCAACTGTCAACGGGGTGAACGCCTACCATGATCAACAGAGTAGCAGTGAATTTGGCGCTACCAACTGTCAACAGGGTGAACGCCCATTGCGATCAACAGAGGATCAACGACGATCAACGATCTGGTGCCCAACGTTCCAGTGCCCAAAGTTTCCCAGACCGGGAGTGGCTGTTGTAGGTAGACCTCGTCGACTTGCAGCCCTTCTGCGCGCTCGAGCTGAGGCGAACCGGTCATCTTGTGGAGAGTGGAGTAGGGGAAGGAGTCGTGGTCAGTCTGGGACTGCAGCCCGCGCGGCCGCCTCCCTCCCTACTAGCCTCGCTCCACTCTGTCTATCCTCATACGTGGCTGCCTATCCTTGTGGCGTCCGCTAAATTGGGGCACCCTTGTTTTAGTAGCCGACTCTCCGTCGTCTCCGTGCAACCCTGGGTGTGTGGCATTTCGAGATGGCGCCTGTGAACGACGCCTCGTCGTCGGCTGAAGAGGGCGCCAACACGAACGTCGAGATTTGGAAGATGAAGTTCATCAAAAGCCTGGAAATGGCGCGAGGGTACGTGTCGTCAGGTCAGGGTACAACGGACAGTGTGCATGCACGCAGCCGGCGTACAGGAACGGCACATCGATGATTTCGCTTATCATTCCGCCCAACGACCAAATCGCGCGCTCGGTCAAGATGCTGGCCGACGAGTACGGGACCGCCTCCAACATCAAGTCGCGCGTCAACCGCCAGTCCGTCCTCGACGCCATCACCTCCGTCCAGTCGAAACTCAGACTCTACCACAAAGAAGGAGGTCTCTGCAACTGCAAGCCCAACACAGTAACACTCCACTCGTGTTGCACTCTCACACTTGCTTCAGTGCCCACCAACGGTCTGGTCGTCTATTGCGGCACTGTCGTCACGGACGAGGGAAAAGAGAAGCTAGTCAACTTCGACTTCGAGCCCTTCAAACCGATCAATACCTCGCTCTATCTCTGCGACAACAAGTTCCACACCGAGGCGCTACGAGGTGCGTGCTCTCTGGCCGTCGGCAGCGTCGTCAGCCTGCCGGCTGGCTGTCGACCGTTGCTCACACAGCGCTGCTGGCGGACGACAACAAGTTCGGCTTCATCGTCATGGATGGCAACGGCGCGCTGTTCGGCACGCTGCAGGGCAACGCGCGCCACGTCCTCAACAAGTTCACCGTCGACCTGCCCACGAAGCACGGTACGTGCGCCTGCTCATTCAGAAGTACTTTGACGAGATTTCACAGGTGCGCTGCGCGTGGCGTGCGTGGGAAGCGGCGGGAGGAGGGAGTTTGCGGCTGTGGCTGCGACGCAGGACACGGGCAAGTACGTGTTCGGAGTCGAGGAGACGCTCAAGGGCCTCGAGATGGGCGCCGTGGAGACGCTCATCTGCTGGGAGAACCTCGACTGCACGCGCTACCTACTCAAGAAACACAACAACGGAGGTGCGTACTCGCGCACCGCTCGCGCACCGCTGTTGGCAGTGGAACGTCGTTGTCTTCGTCGTGGCAGAGGAGAAGCTGCTGCACTTGAACCCTTGTCAGGAGAAGGACAAGACGCAATTCGTCGACTCGACGGTGCGTGCCCTGCTTGCGTCCCCAGCGTTGCATGACGTCATCACGTGGGCCGTGGACGCGCCTGCAGACGGGAGTGGAGCTGGAACTGGTGGAGGAGCCGACGGCGCTGCTCGAGTGGCTCGCCAAGAAGTACAAGGAGTTCGGCGCGACGCTCCAGATCGTCACCGACCGCTCGCAGGAGGGCGCCCAGTTCGCCAAAGGCTTCGGCGGCATCGGCGGTGTGGTGGCGTCGCGCTCGAACCAGAGGGGGGGGGGAGAGGGCTGTGAGTCAGTCGAAAGCGGTGGCATCGCTCAGGCCTGCTGCGGTACCGGGTCGACTTCCAAGCGGACGAGTTCCAGGACACGGGCGTGGCCGACGATTTAGACCTCGACGAATACTGAGTCGAGAAGCGTGATTTTTGTTGTGGCAACCTCATGTACCTTCAGCGAAGCTATAGGCCGCGACCACTCAGAAAAGGAACCAACGCTACAACCAGAGCAGGCAAATATCGCCAACATGACAAATCAGTAACAAACAAGTGCTGGGTCGTCGCTGCATACTCAATTTTCTCTCTGTTGCACGAAGCGGGTACGGTGCGTAGAATGGAGACGGTCTAGCTACTAGCTATTTGGCCCGTTTGTCGGAATACAGCAACGATTAGCGCCACGTTTTGTATCTACTGCATCTACTGCATATCGCCCCCTCAATCTGCACTGCAGATAGTAACGCTGAACGACTGGCTTCTAGGGATGAGCATGGGCCGGGCCGGCCCGGCCCGGCCCGGCCCGGCCCGGCCCGTGGGCCGGGCCGGGCCGAAATTCCAGGCCCGTTTTGCGGGCCGGGCCGGGCCGGGCCTGCGTTTTGAGGGTGCGGGCCGGGCCGGGCCGGGCCGGACGTTCTTGGCTGGCCAACGTAGATAGCTACCTATGTAATGCATTGTAAGTATCTGCGACTATTCTGCACCGTATTAGCAACTTTGTATTCTATGACGCGCGTCTTTCACGCTCAAATGGTGCAAAGGCCGTAAAATGGTTGTGAACTGCGATTCTGAGAGGTGGATGCGCCATTCCGTTAAGTAAATCACGCTAATTGGCATACGGTATTTCAGTAAATTGTACACTGTAGTGACTGTACTTATTTCGTGTTGCGGGCCGGGCCGGGCCGGGCCTGCGATATTGAGCAGTTGGACGGGCCGGGCCGGGCCGGGCCTGGATTTTGAGGGTGCGGGCCGGGCCGGGACGGGCCGGACTATCTGGCGGGCCGGGCCGGGCCGAGATGTGCAGGCCCGTGCTCATCCCTACTGGCTTCCAGCTGAGGGGAGGGGGGGGGGGGGGGGGTGATGCCCATTAACCCAACCAGCGACGCTATCGAGGTTCCAGTCTCTGTTCCCGAGTTCCCATTTTCTGTGCCCGGCCATTGGCGTCTCCTCAGCGAATATGTCGTCGTCATCGCCGAAGCATCCTTCGTTTTTCTTCGAGGCGACGTCTTGAGGAGGGCAGGTGCTGGTGGTGGACGACAGCTTCGAGTACCGGCGCAGCAGCGTCTCTCGAGCCGACCGCTCGGTCGAGTACTGGTGCTGTGTCGACTACAAGGCATGGGGCTGTCCGGGCAGAGCGGTGACGCGAGACCATCGCGCCAGAGTCGACCTGACGCGGCCTCACACCCACCCTGCGGACAAGGAGAAGCTGCTGGCGCGCCGAGTCCAGCAGGAGATGAAACGCAAGGCCCGTCAACTGCCCGACGTTTCCACCTCCAGCGTTTGCAAAGGCGTCCTCGCCGGCTGTACGCAGGTGCACATTACAGTACAAGAACGACGTCGGCAAATGCACCGTTTTGCTATTCCTAATTGTAATATCTAGCAAAATGTACCTCAAATACGACTGTAATTGCGTGAACTGCAACAAACCTGCCTGCCGTATCGATTGTTTCAGTCGACAATGGCCGCTCTTCCCAAAGAAAGCAGCCTCAAGCGGACTATTCAAAGATGCAGAGAGACATCCTCGATGAAGCGCGTCACGCCCCACATCGCGCCTCAGCGCGTCACCACACCTCCTGCAGTACAACAAGTGCTACCTCGTTCGCCCGAGGCTACACAACTGCCAAAGGAGTTCCATTCCACGCTGAACGGGGAAGGTTTCCTACTGTGGGACTCGGATGGAAGCGACGTCCATGGTCGCCTCCTCGCGTTCGCGACGACCGAGCACCTCAGCCTCTTGCGCGGCTGCGAGACGGTGTCGGTCGACTTCCGGTTCGAGGCGTGCCCTGTGCCCTTCACCAAGCTTTGCTGCGTCTTTGGCATGCGGCGGGTGGGGCCCAACGGCAACATCCACGTTCCCTGCGTCTGGATGCTCCTCACTGACGAGACAGAGGCCGCCTAAGAGAGCTCGTTTCGCCAGCTCGCCGACACAGCCGCTCTGGCCGGCTGGAGCCCCAAGACCGTCCTGCTCAGCGACTTCTGCAAGCCGGCTGTCGACGCGCTCTCGCTCGTCTGGACGGAGGCTCATTGCGTCGGCTGCCACAGCCGGTTGACGCAGCACTTGCGGAAATCCGTCCAGAAACACAAACTCAGTCAGTTCTTCTGCCGCGACGACGCTGCGGGGGCCGCCAAGCTTCGGATGCTGGGCGCACTGGCGTTCGTGCCTGCCGAGGATGTGCCCGATGCCTACGAAAAGCTCGTCGCACTGCTCATGCCGTGGGTTCAAGCGCAGACGCCCCAGATCGTCGAGCGGCTCGAGGACCTGCTCGACGACTTCGAAGTACGTACAGTGCGCAATTCGAATAAGAAATGCGATACTCAAGCCACCGGGTTACGTTTCTAAATGTTTCTGCTTGTTCCAGCTCAATTACGTCGGCCGCCTGCGCGCCGGCGTCCGCAGCGAGCCGCGAGCGGCGCCAATCGCCTTCTGGAACGTTCGGCAGCTCGCGTTGGAGGGGTACGCCCTCGACGACGGCGAGATAGAGCGCCGCATCTCCGAACTGAACGCGCTGCTCGGCGGTGACCAGCCGAACCTCTGGCGCTGCCTCAGCGGCCTTCAGAAGGTCCAGGCTGACACAGAAGAGGCGCTCGCCGACGTCGACCGCGCAAGGAATCGAGCTAAACGGCGGAAAGGCGACGACTTTTCGGAACGGATCGCCGCTGCAGCGAGAGAGTACGCCTCTCTGCCACTGGATGCGTTTTTGCGCAGCATTGCTGGCGACTGGGCGTGGAGCGGAGATGAACACGAATAGGGCGTGTTGACCACTAATAGACACAGATCCCGGACTCCGTTGCGCCAGCTCTCAGTTCTCTGTCGGTTCGCGTTTTCACTCGCACAGTCGACTTCTGCCCCTAGCACTGGTGCGGGGATCTAGGACGTTTGGGCGCGGACAGTTGGGCGCCAGATGTTTGGGCGCGGCCGTTTGGGCGCAGCCGTTTGGGCGCCAGGGCCGTTTGGGCGCGCGGGCAGTTTGGGCGTCAGGACCGGTTGGGCGCGGACCGGTTGGGCGCCATTATGTAGTTAACAGTTTGTTTTTAGTTCGGGGCGCTCGACGTCAAAGTGCTGAAC
Organism: Paralinhomoeus sp. GSCO2_6; assembly: GCA_030248085.1. Lineage (NCBI taxonomy): Eukaryota > Metazoa > Nematoda > Chromadorea > Monhysterida > Linhomoeidae > Paralinhomoeus > Paralinhomoeus sp. GSCO2_6. The sequence goes on from JASAMY010002813.1 coordinate 58,181, forward strand.
TATAGGTAGGCGCAGAATTGGCTTGTCGCAGTCGCGGAACTTCTTGTTTTTCCAGTGGCGATTTTCCGTTTCGAGGAGGGAGTGGTGGTGGTGGTGGTGGTGGTGCAGGGGCTGGTGGCGGCGGCGTTGCTTGAGGAGCGATTCGACAGCCGCACTCCCAGTGTTTGCCTTCATGTCCGCGTTATCTCCGCTACAGTCAGTCCGGCGCTGCGGCGCAGCCGCGGTGACACCACTGGTTACAACAGCGGCATAGGATGGAGTATTGAGTTCGGGTGGACGTCGTTCGGCCGCAGAAGCGGCACGGCCAGTTCATCGGTCCCGGCTCGGATTCGACTACACATCTCCTGCATTTAGAAGCAGGCGTCGCAGGTACCTAGGCAGGGAGACCCCGACACCGAGGAGTGTAGGCGAGCGCGGCAGCAACATCTAGCATTCGCATCGCCAGAACTTTCATGTAGAAGAGGAATCACTGCTCAGCTTGTCAAAGACGTAGGTCGCCATCGTGGGTAAACTTAGGGTGAACATGGGCGATCTTTCAAGAAAAGTAAAGATGTAAGGAAGCAATATTAGACACACAGATACAGACAAAAATTAGTTAGACGCCATCTGAGGTTGCTTATGACCGCTGATGTATCAGCACTTAGGTAGCTTCCTTCGGTTGGCGCCCAACTGGGTCTGGCGCCAAACTGGGTCGGGCGCCCAACTAGCACTGGCGCCCAACTGGCCGCGCCCAATCGGCCGGCGCCCAACTGTCCGCGCCCAACCGTCCCCCACCGCTGGTGTTCAACCGCAACAGCTAGGCACTGGGTATTATCTGATCGTTGTCTCTCCTAGCGTCTTTGTCGACTGCCCCTTCCGAAGAACGAGGCGCGGAGCCTGACCAAGAAGCGCTCGCGCTGGCTGGCGTCGGGGTCGGGTTGGCGTCCGACGCGCAACTCCATCGCCTCCCTCGGTGTCAGACGCGGCTCATTCGCTTCGTCGCGGTAGTAGAGGCGCCGCCGGCCCCGCCGCAGGTGCGACATCTCGGGAAAGCGGAGGATCTCGGCGTTGGGGTTGAACGAGTTCCACGACAGGATCGCCCACTCCTCCGACACGTCCGGAGAAACGATGCGCGTGAGCCTGACACGGGCGCGAGAGGCCCGATTCACGTGCGCATACCGGCCACACACTGTCGCATACGCACGCAAAACTACTTCATGAGGGGGGGGGGTCATCAGTGGTGGGTCACAGGAGGTCACCCCCACCTGGGTGCGTTCCCCTTTCTGCAGGAGCAACTGCAACCCCCCTCCCTGACCAACGCCATCCCGGGTCAATTCCGGGAACCCCCTCCATAAATTGAGTAAATTTTCGTGTTTTTCACAGTGTTGTACGACCCAAAAACACAGTGTTGTTTCAGAATTTCCGTTCTGACCTCTCACCCTCCAGCAATTCTAATCATGGACATTTAACTTAGGACAGCTCTACTGACAGACCCCCCTCCTCCTCTCCAGCCATTCCTTTCCACCATACCCCCAGCTTCTCAACCTACGCACACCTATGGTTGTACTGCCCCAGCGGGCGCCGTTCCTCTCTCAGCTGCCCAACGCTGCCCCCCCCCCCAACATAAATCCATGTTCGTACTGCAGAGGCCGTGAAAACTTTGGTGAGGGGGGGGGGGGGGTGTTGGATGTGAACTACTGCAAATCCCTCTCACAGCATGTTGGAGATGAGGATGCGGTCGTGGGCGACGGTGCGCAGTAGCTGCTTGAGGGAGAGGCGCCTCTCCGCCTCCGTCACGTCCCTCACTCCGTAGACGACCGCGGTGCAGGCGAACGCCTTCGTTGAATTGCCTGCAACAGGCTCCATTGGTTGGTTGGCAAGAATTTTCCACCCCCCCCCCACCGATTTCCCACATAAAAAATCTACCCACAGAGGTTAATGATTTTTTGCCCACAGAGAGCAGTTGCACTCGCACTTATGACCATTTGGTCTCGCAGACAGCGGTTATAGGATGTGTTACGCGTGCACAGGTGCTCACTTTGTCTCTGAACAACTACTCCCTATGGTCCTTAACGGAAACGCTGTCGGTTCACTTTCCGTGGGCAGCCATATGCCCCACTGCCCGTCTCCTTAGGAAATAGGGAGGGAGAGAGGGAGGCACGGACCGGACTCGAGCAAGACGTCGACGACGTTGATATTCCTGAAGGTGCCCTTGGTGTCGATGTTGTAGCTGCTCAGCTTCATGGAGAACACGCTGTCCACAAACGCCCAATACACGTCGCGCTCGGACACGCGCAGACGCCCTCGGTCCTCATCGCTCAGCGACGACACGCGCCGCATGAGGCGCTCGCGCAACTGCAACACACGGACACGTCTACTGACGTAGCTCGCGAGTGCCCCACGTGACGCAAGCAAACCCGCGCACGAACGTAGCGGTAGGCAGAGTCAGGGAGGGGCGCGCACGCACGTACGCACGCACGCACGCACACACGCACGCATGCACACACACACACACCAAGTGTCCCAGTTTCAGAAGAATGCACTCTTTTCTGGCAACTCTGACCACCCGTTCTCAACGCAAACAGACACAACACCAGTACAGTTTGCACTCGTTCTTTCAGCAATATTTGCGTCTATTTTTTCTCAACAAATTTCGTCCATATAAGGCACAGGCGCCCACGAGAATTGGGGCCGGTGTACTGACGTTAACTGAGAGTTGCACAATAAGGGAGTTCAAGTCTTGATGTTAAAACCGCGCAAATTGGCATTTACACTGAGACCTTTTTTAACGGCAAACCGCGAACGAGAGTGGCGGATTCAGAAAATTTGCTCGGAGGGTGGAGGAGGGATTTTGCAGAAGGGAGGAGGACCCTGTTGAACTTTTTTTGGATGTTGGGCCAGTTCGGCTGTGATTTGGACACCAAATTGGTATACATTTTTGGCGATTAACAAATAAAAACGGCGTCGCAGGCAAACATTTTCGACCACCTACCAGCAATTTTACACGGAAAAGTTGGTCCGCTAGAGGCATGCTTGTTTTCTTACGGCCTATCCCTCCTCCCCCCCCCCCCTTCCCCTACGCTTGTAATCCAGTGGCCGATCTAGGGGTGCAGGAAAAGGGGTAATTTCCCCTCCCGAAATCGGAAATCTAGGAGGGGGGAAAGTGGGAAAGAAAGGGATAGGCGGTGAGAAAAGAAATGCGCCTAATGAAGCTATAGTTTTCAGCATAAAATTGCTTGTAGGTGCTCGAAAACAGCAAATTTTTGCCTGTGGCGCCGTATATAATCGTTAATCGTCAAAAATGGACCAATTAGGAGTCTAAACCACTGCCAATATAGCCCAACATCCAAAAGTTCAACAGGGTCCTCCCTTCTGCAAAATCCTTCCCCCCTCCGACTCCGAATTTTTTTCTGGATCCATCAGTGCTTGTATCGGCCACTGTCAAAACGCACGAATGAGTTGACGATCTGTAGGTGGTCGAAACGGTTCTCGGCCAGCTCGCAGTTGACGTGCAGGTAGGCGTCGACCGCGCCTCTCCTGAGGCCCTCGAGGGAGACCTCCTTCTCGATGTAGAACCAATACCAGAGTGTCGCCAGCCTCGTTCGGATCCAGCTGACCAGCGAGACTCTAGGGACCATCTGCATGGGCCTGTCGAACAGCTCCACGCCATCGTCCCGTTCCACCGCCTCGAACTCGAGCACGCGCTCCCTCTGGAAGCCTTCCGAAGCCTTCGGAATCCCGTCAGCATCCGCGGAAGGAGCACTTTTTGCAACTGCAGCTTTAGACGAGGACGCCTCGAAGGCGGTTGTTGAAGAGCAAGGCCGCAAGCCGACGAGCAGCGACTCCGGACGACGCAACAGGCGACGGACCGGCGCCAATCGAACCAGTGGAATAACAAACGAGGCCATTCGTCGGCTCCAAGGATCTCACACGTGTGTAACACTTCCAGAATCGAGGAAACTCTATTCGATGGGTGTCAGTTGAAAACCGCACACGTTGGCTATTTCCAAAATATGCAACCGATACAAGCACAACCGATACAAGGGATCACTGTAGCTTAGGCTTTAGCTTAGGCTTAGGCTTTTGCTTAGGCTTAGGCTTAGGCTTAGGCTTAGGAGGCGGGAACAATAATCCCTTGTATCGGTTGTGCTTGTATCGGTTGCATATTTTGGGAATTGCCCACACGTTGAAAACCGCACGCGTTGAAAACCACACACGCTAAGAACCGCACAAGTTTAAAACCGCACATTAAAAACCGCACACCTTGGAAAGTTGCTTTGTTTGGCTTAGGGTTTGTTCAGGTTTAGGCTTAGGCTTACCTAGAACTTGCCTAGGCTTAGGCTTTGCTAGGCTTAGGCTTAGTCATTAAATTAAGCAGTTTTGCATAGGCATAGGCTCAGGCTTACACTGAGGCTTCCACTTAGGCTTCCACTGAGGCTTGGGAAGTTTAGGCTTAGGTTTAGGCTTGCGTTTAGGCTTTGAATTATGCTTAGGCTTAGGATCATGCATAGATCTAGGCTTAAACTTAGGCTTTGGCTTTGGCAATGTCGTCACCAGCTATTATCGATTTTTGCTCAACAACCAAGAAATTCAAACCTTTAGTGTGCAGTGCAGTGCAAACCTTCAACGTGTGCGGTTATTAAGCGTAATCGCGATGCGTGCAATGCGTTCAATGCGCACAATGCATGCATGCAGAGCCAATGTCTAAACGCGGAGAGCAGAGAGGTTCTCTGTGCGTGTAGACAAATGTGTAGACGGTTCACTTTACAAAACATGTAACCAACACAACCTACACAACTTGGGCTTAGGCTTAGGCTTGGGCTCAGTTAGGCTTAGTTAGGCTTAGCTTTGGCATAGGTTTACATTTAGGCTTATGTTTTGGTTTTTGCTTGGGCTTAACCTACACAACTTACACAACCTACACCGTAACACAACCCACACAACTTGGGCTTAGGCTTACCGTAAATCCTCCAATACAACCCCCTCCAATAGTGCCCCCCTTCAATAGTGCCCCCGGGTACGGCACGGTTGAAATAATAGAGCCCCCTTCCAATAGTGTGCAGGGGGGAGGTAAGTTGTTGTTGTGTGCCATGTGCCTTTTATGGGCAAAAACATAGTGGTAGGTACATTTATATCGTATATACCTGCACACTACTACTAACCAAAAATAGTACGTTTCAGCAACTATTAACGGTAAATCAACCATTAAATGTGGCAAAAGTGATCAACATCACGGTATCACCAAAAAATCGGCAATTTTGACAGCGAAACTAGCATTGCCATTCAAACTTTTAAGGTTGAAATGATAGAAGCTTCCCTCCAATAGTGCCCCCGGGTAAAGAGAGGTTGAAAAAATAGTGCCCCAGGGGCACTATTGGAGGATTTACGGTAGGCTTAGTCAGGCTTAGTTAGGTTTTGCTTAGGCTTTGGTTTACATTTAGGCTTATATTTAGGCTTTTGCTTAGGCTTAGGCATGTCTAGGTTGTGCAGGTTGTGTAAGTTGTGTCGGTTGCTGTTTTGTCTATTGCCTGGGGGCTAATTGTGGGGGTCTAACTATAGGGTTTACGGTATACGGAAAAACCCGGTACGATTGTCTCAACGGTGTTTGGCATGAGTTGTGGGCTTTGATAGTACCTTTTTCGGCCGTTTGGCTTACGCAATGCGCCATCTTGTGCTGTTCCGCTAGCGAAAAGCCAGAAGAACGAGTGACGCACGCAGTAATCCGCACGCAAAATTGCACAAAAACGCTCATCCACGCACCTTGCACCGCACCAAATCCGTTCGCACGACCGCATAGTCTGCATTGCCCGATTACAGCCTTGCCCAACTGTGGGCTCTCCCGCTGCTTTCCAAATAAAAAAAAATAACATGGGTTTTCTTCTCCGCTCGTTGCCCGTTGTGCTGTCGCTGTTGAGGGTCGGCGCCGCCAAGTCGGATGAGTCGGCTGGCTCGCTCCATCTGCGGGTGCAGCCGGTCAATCGGCTGGCGAGCGGTGGACAGCGTGCGTGTTTTTGGTTGTTGTTCAACAGGAATGCAAAGCACAATTGAACTTCTCCTTACCGTCCCAGCCGATCGCTACATAGCACTTGCTCCACACTGGCTCGAGTGCACCAGTCCCACTTGCAGACTGTTGAAGGAAATGAGTTACAGGATCGGCATATCTGACATGATTGTGCGATACATAACGCAGTTGCGTGATCTGCGTTACTACTTGTCTTGCGCTGTATTAAAATAAAAGACTTCTGTTTTCATCACAGACGTCTACGTATTCGGCGGGGTCGCGGACGGCGGCAAGTCGGTGACGCGACTCGACACGCGCACGGGCCAGATGAGCAAGGCGGCCAGCATGCCGTCGCGGACGCGCGGCGCCGCCGGCGGCCAGCTGGGCGACGCCTTCCTGCTGCTCGGCGGCAGAGGCGACATCACGCCGCGAATCTTTCGCCGCGGCGCCTTTGAACCCGCCGCCGAGCCGTTCGAGCTCGCGCACGCCGCGCTAGAGCACCACGAGGGCAAGATGGCCGCCGTCGTCGGTTGGTTCCCTACATTTTTTTGTCAAAAATTGCGCGACAGTGAAGGTTGACGTATAATAACAAGTGACTACAATACACACATTCTACACCTTTCGTCGCCATTCCAGGGCGCAGTCTGTACGTTTGCGGCGGCTTAAGTACGCGCTGCCCAAGGTACACGTTGACGACCGCCTGCTACGCTTACTCTTTCGACGAGCGGAGCTGGCGCACCGCGCCACCGCTACCCATCGCGATGAGCGACGGAGCGGCGGTAAGAGTACCGACAATTTTATTTTAGTATGCAGTGCAGAGATTTGTGATTCACGCACGCACGTACGAGCGTTGTCTCACTAAATAAAGGGTGTTTTTTTATAATTATCACATTTCTTTTTTGAATAACTTTTGTTTCCTTTGTCGGATTGTTTTGAAATTTGGAACACTTATACACAAGACTTCAGGATTTTGTCTGAAAAAAGAATCGTCGAATTCGGGGAAGGATTCCGAGAGTTATGGCGCTCCGAATCAAATCTCTCGTTTTTGGCAGATCTTACGAACGAAATCGGTCGTATCGTAACTGATCAGTACTGTATGCAAAATTTCAAACGCAAAACTTTGCTTTGGTCGCGCGGGCTCGTCTAATATGGTCGGCGTACAGAATTCTCTAGTGCTGCTCGACTGAAACCTCCCCTCTCCATCCGCCCTCCCCCCACTCCATTACCCACCCAACGGCCCTCTTCTGGGCCACCTCAACAGGGTTCAAGTCTTACTCTGCGCCTCCACGTGGTGATGCCTGGGCGGGCAACGTCTCTTTTATGAGGCGACAAAGCGGGGGGGGGCACTGCTAGCGTGATTTTCAAACATCAGCCCAACACAGCACCAACACCAGCCCAGCCATGGTGTTTTTGTTCTCAAAAAGAGACATCTTTTGGAGCGCCATGACTCTCGGAATTCTCAACCGAATTCGACGATTCTTTTTTCAGACAAAATCCTCTTGGGTATATGTGTTCCAAATTTGATTACAATCCGTCAAAGGAAACAAAAGTTATTCAAGAAAGAAATGTGATAATGAAAAAAAAAACACCCTATACTACACAAAACACCCCAAGTAGCGCTTCGAGTTGCTACCTATACGTGGATGTCGGTGCTTGCGTTGAAGGTCGGCGTGGGCGACAAGCACTTGTACGTGATGGGTGGCTACGTGATGGGTGGCATCACATCGGATAAAGAAGTCAGCGAGTTGATGTTTCGACTAGACACGACCAACCATTCGACCGGCTGGGTCTCAGTGGCAGATATGCCAATCTTTGGGTGAGTGAGTCATGGTGCGTGTCTCGTACAACGTACCTATGAGCATGATGACGCGTCCACGGCGCGCGCATGCTGCTCGTGTCTCCTCTCCCTGCAGAAATCGTCTGTCGGCGATCGAGGTGGCGCCACGGAGCGGCAGAGGTGGCGCGCTCATGGCGTGCGGCGGACGCTTCTCGGGCGGACGCAAGTGCAGCGTATACGAGGAGGCGTCGGATCGCTGGCGCAGCGCGGCGGCTCTGCGGAGGAGACGCGAACGCCTCATCGCATGCGGCGGACGCATCTTCGCGCTCGGCGGCCGAGGAAGGAACGGAAAGGGCGTCGATGTACTGGGCGCTTCCGGCTGGCGCGACGTCGACGGACTCGAAGAGTTCCAGAATTTCGATGCCGCCTACGCCTGTCTCTGACCTCTGAGCCTTCATTGGCCAGGCGTCGCCTTCTAGACTCGATTTTCGCATGACAACCCCCCCCCCCCTCCTCCCCTTCCCACTCACGCCAGATCAGTTGGTAGCGGATGCCAACTGATTGGCCCTTCATTAGTTTCGTTCAGCAATCACGCATTCTTTACTGAACTCAGTCAGTCGTGGCTTCCTTACCCAATCATGCGAAGTTTCGCTGTCGTCTCGTCTCGTCACCAATTATTTCTTGGGTGACTGACGCGAACAAACTAACTCAGGCCTTGAAGAAACAATTCTCGTATCTTATTCTGCGATTGTTACCTTAGGCTGTTCTCACCACACGTACAATAAAAGACTTCGCACGCACGCACGAACAAAGACTCAGTTAAACAGCTGATTAATCATTGCACAATCGTACAATGTAGTGTAGGTATATCCTTGTATGAATATTGTGTGAGCGGCTTCATTTAAAATTACAGCTTCCATAGTCCGCTTCTACAGTCGGTTCAAATGGCCATTGATCAAGCAAGAGCTAGGAGAAAAGACTTTGGTCTACGAGAAGTGCACTTTCGGGCCCAGACCCAGTTTGCGGCCCCATCCCCGTCGCTTTTTGTAGACTGTGGTAACCATCGCGTGGTTTACACTGTCTACGAAGCGCTGAGCTGCGCCAGGCGACTGCTGATGTACTTTTCCACAGGGTCGTGTCGGTCGTGTCGGTGGCACGATTTTGCGGTATCCACGATCTGGATAGTACAGTCTACGACGTGGTTTCCACTGTCCACGAAGCGGCGAGCTGCGCCAGATGTACTTTTCCACAGGGTCGTGTCGGTCGTGTCGGTGGCACGATTTTGCGGTATCCACGATCTGGATAGTACAGTCTACGACGTGGTTTCCACTGTCCACGAAGCGGCGAGCTGCGCCAGATGTACTTTTCCACAGGGTCGTGTCGGTCGTGTCGGTGGCACGATTTTGCGGTATCCACGATCTGGATACTACAATCTACGACGTGGTTTCCACTGTCCACGAAGCGGCGAGCTGCGCCAGATGTACTTTTTCACAGGGTCGTGTCGGTCGTGTCGGTGGCACGATTTTGCGGTATCCACGATCTGGATAGTACAGTCTACGACGTGGTTTCCACTGTCCACGAAGCGGCGAGCTGCGCCAGATGTACTTTTTCACAGGGTCGTGTCGGTCGTGTCGGTGGCACGATTTTGCGGTATCCACGATCTGGATAGTACAGTCTACGACGTGGTTTCCACTGTCCACGAAGCGGCGAGCTGCGCCAGATGTACTTTTTCACAGGGTCGTGTCGGTCGTGTCGGTGGCACGATTTTGCGGTATCCACGATCTGGATAGAATACAACGTGGTTTCCAGCTGTCCACGAAGCGGTGAGCTGCGGCAGATGTACTTTTCCACAGGGTCGTGTCGGTCGTGTCGGTGGCACGATTTTGCGGTATCCACGATCGGATATACAAACGACGTGGTTTCCACTGTCCACATGAAGCGGCGAGCTGCGCCAGATGTACTTTTTCACAGGGTCGTGTCGGTCGTGTCGGTGGCACGATTTTGCGGTATCCACGATCTGGATAGTACAGTCTACGACGTGGTTTCCACTGTCCACGAAGCGGCGAGCTGCGCCAGATGTACTTTTTCACAGGGTCGTGTCGGTCGTGTCGGTGGCACGATTTTGCGGTATCCACGATCTATACAAAGCGCTGAGCTGCGCCAGGCGACTGCTGATGTACTTTTCCGCAGGGCCGTGTCGGTCGTGTCGGTGGCACGATTTTGCGGTATCCACGATCTGGATAGTACAATCTACGACGTGGTTTCCACTGTCCACGAAGCGGTGAGCTGCGCCAGATGTACTTTTTCACAGGGTCGTGTCGGTCGTGTCGGTGGCACGATTTTGCGGTATCCACGATCTGGATACTACAATCTACGACGTGGTTTCCACTGTCCACGAAGCGGTGAGCTGCGCCAGATGTACTTTTCCACAGGGTCGTGTCGGTCGTGTCGGTGGCACGATTTTGCGGTATCCACGATCTGGATACTACAATCTACGACGTGGTTTCCACTGTCCACGAAGCGGCGAGCTGCGCCAGATGTACTTTTTCACAGGGTCGTGTCGGTCGTGTCGGTGGCACGATTTTGCGGTATCCACGATCTGGATAGTACAGTCTACGACGTGGTTTCCACTGTCCACGAAGCGGCGAGCTGCGCCAGATGTACTTTTTCACAGGGCCGTGTCGGTCGTGTCGGTGGCACGATTTTGCGGTATCCACGATCTGGATATACAATCTACGACGTGGTTTCCACTTCCACAAAGCGGTGAGCTGCGCCAGGCGACGATGTACTTTTCCGCAGGGCCGTGTCGGTCGTGTCGGTGGCACGATTTTGCGGTATCCACGATCTGGATAGTACAATCTACGACGTGGTTCCCACTGCCCAGAAGCGGTGAGCTGCGCCAGATGTACTTTTTCACAGGGTCGTGTCGGTCGTGTCGGTGGCACGATTTTGCGGTATCCACGATCTATACAAAGCGCTGAGCTGCGCCAGGCGACTGCTGATGTACTTTTTCACAGGGCCGTGTCGGTCGTGTCGGTGGCACGATTTTGCGGTATCCACGATCTGGATAGTACAATCTACGACGTGGTTTCCACTGTCCACGAAGCGGTGAGCTGCGCCAGATGTACTTTTCCACAGGGTCGTGTCGGTCGTGTCGGTGGCACGATTTTGCGGTATCCACGATCTGGATAGTACAGTCTACGACGTGGTTTCCACTGTCCACGAAGCGGCGAGCTGCGCCAGATGTACTTTTTCACAGGGTCGTGTCGGTCGTGTCGGTGGCACGATTTTGCGGTATCCACGATCTGGATACTACAATCTACGACGTGGTTTCCACTGTCCACGAAGCGGCGAGCTGCGCCAGATGTACTTTTTCACAGGGTCGTGTCGGTCGTGTCGGTGGCACGATTTTGCGGTATCCACGATCTGGATAGTACAATCTACGACGTGGTTTCCACTGTCCACGAAGCGGCGAGCTGCGCCAGATGTACTTTTCCACAGGGTCGTGTCGGTCGTGTCGGTGGCACGATTTTGCGGTATCCACGATCTGGATACTACAATCTACGACGTGGTTTCCACTGTCCACGAAGCGGCGAGCTGCGCCAGATGTACTTTTCCACAGGGTCATGTCGGTCGTGTCGGTGGCACGATTTTGCGGTATCCACGATCTGGATAGTACAATCTACGACGTGGTTTCCACTGTCCACGAAGCGGTGAGCTGCGCCAGGCGACTGCCGATGTACTTTTCCGCAGGAATAGTGCAAATTATGGTTATTTAGCTCATTTTGAAAAATTGCGTGCATTGTCTGTCTCTACTCGGCGATGACGTCAGCGAAAGTCGGTCAGTAGTGTGACGCGCCATCGTCGTGGGCGCTCTATTCACTCTGGGCGTGGCTGCGCCTCCGTCTCCGCAGCGCCGCTTGCTGATTGGTGCGTGTGCGTGCGTGCGTTCGCATCGCCCAGACAAAATGGTTGGGTGCAGTGCTGCTAGAACTGAATTGAACTTCAAATTACATGCAGGTAAAAAAAAAACAATTAAATTAATTACATAATTTAAATAAATTAAATAAGGCTCAGCGCTTTTTTAAAAATTAAAAATTAAATAAAAATGCTCGAGCCACGTTCGCGAAAATCCCATGTACACAAACAACAGGCATACTCATGCGTTTTGTTGTTGCAGAAAAGCGACAAAGACAAAACACCCAAATGTAGGCAGAAGATTAGGCTGCGCAAAAGACGCACCGAAAAGACCACTCAGAGGCAATAGGGAATGGGGTGGGGGAAGAGCGGGAGGGTGGCGATGCCTGGAGCTTAGTGTGCAGAAAGGTGCGCGATCAAAACACCCAAATGTAGGCAGAAGATTAGGCTGCGCAAAAGACGCACCGAAAAGACCACCCAGAGGCAATAGGGAATGGGGTGGGGGAAGAGCGGGAGGGTGGCGATGCCTGGGGGAGCTTAGTGTGCAGAAAGGTGCGCGATCAAAACACCCAAAATGAGGGCAGAAGATTAGGCTGCGCAAAAGACGCACCGAAAAGACCACCCAGAGG